>VZTV01078098.1:0-38813 GCA_013400875.1 Anhinga rufa
TTTTTTTTTTTTGGCTTACTTTTCTCTGGCAAGTTGAAAAGACCCTCCTCCGTGGTCACCAACAGATACTATGACTTCAAGAGGAAAATACCACAGGAGTTCAGGGCTTTTATTGTATGAAAGGCTATTCTTATTGGCTTTGCCTTCCTGGCCACACCAAAGATCCCAGTCTGGACACCTCCAAACTCACAGAAGTTTTGTTGATGTCTGCTTTGCCTGTGTTTCCCCTTTGCTCACTTTTTGCCTGGGCTGTGACTCCTGTGACGGCCGCTGAAGCCCTTGTCGATGCGCCTGGCGGAGTCCGGGGCATGCCTGCCTCCAGACCTTGTATCTCACCCCCTTGTATCTCTGGTGATTGCAATGACGGCATTGCTAGCGACTATAGGGGAAACTGGGACACTGAACCCCCTAAAGACCTAGTGGCTCTTCAGCTAGAAGGCCCTGGGGGCTTTCTCCATCAAGTCCCGGTGGGTATCTCTCTTGCAGTATTGAGATGAACTGAGCTCCCTGGCTATGTGATAAGTTCAGTCCTTCTCAAAACAGGCAAGAAAATGGTTAATTCCCTGCCTGTGGCTGGCAGACAGGGAGGAAGGGATGGGCTGATCTTTCCAGGTCATTGCTGTCTCATGTGAGCCCACCGCAGTGTCCTCAGCTGCCCTCTCCGGAGCCGCCCCAGGCAGGGCTGCAGTCTGCCACAGGACTCACTTGGGCTGGCCGAGGAGTCTGCAAAGACCCGGCATCTACGGGGCTTCCTCCTGGTGGGGCCTGCTTTGCCCTCAACTGCTTCCTTTGTATTTGTGCTGCTTACCATGGCAGGTCTGGAACGCAGCCGACGGCTGGCAGAGCAGTGGGTTTTCTTGGTCTCCTGGTGTGGTTGACCCCAAAGTGAGGGATCTGGCAAGTGGACCACCGCTTGCAGGCTCAAGCATTACCTGCAAAGGAGCTTGCCTGAAGTATGCAGGTGCTCCTAAAGCTGTCTCTTCCCGTTGATGGCGGTGATGGGACACAGCTTTCAACCCCAAAACCCCTGTAGCCCTGACCTGGAGATCTCATGTTTAAGCATCTCCTCATGCTTCCAGGCGTGAAGACCACATGGAGCCCAGTGCCAGGGATGGCAGCTCTCAGCATCCCCAGCCTGTTTGGCACCCGTCCTCTCAAGGCCATGTGGTTCATGCTCTACTGTAGCCTCGCAAGGAGCATCCTCTGTTCAGATGCAACCCCCGGAATACTAACACCCCAAAGATGGGAAAATGGAGTCCGCCGAGTTGGTTTTGCTGGTTTTATGTGAGAGAAAGGGAAGCCTGGGCTGGTTCCTAGCCCTTGCTAGCCTGACTGACCAGCCTGACAGCGTGTGCATGACCCCAAACTGGGAGGGCGAGGAAAGGCTTTACCACAGTCTTCCTGAACTGGAGAAACGGTAGAGGTTAGGGTGAAACCTAGTGGTTGTGGAGGAGAAAATGGGCACGCTGGAAGCAAGCAGGCAGCAGCAGCTGCAAAAGAAGGATGTGGAATGAGAATGGGGCACAGGCTGAGAGTGAACCCACAGAAGGCAGATACATACTGGTTTGGGATTTGGAGATCACTCTTCCCCTTAACTTGGTGCCGGAGGACTGTGGCCTATTTTGGGCACTAACCTTGGAGAAAGGGTCTGGGTGGGAGATGTGAGAAGAGCCCTCAGCCCTCCGTGGAAAGCTGGGGGGAATTGAGGCAGGAGAAGAGAGGTGTGCAGGGCATTTGCGAGCACGCTGTAGTGCATACAGGGAATGAGAAAGGAGATTTCATTCCTGCCAAAGTCTTTCCACCTTGGAGATTGCTAAGCACAGGAATGGACTAGCTGAAGGCAAACTGCAGAGAAGGTCCCTGGGGTGGTTGGGGTACCTGGTCCTGTGTCTGAAGAGGTGGGACTCCCCCAGGTCCTCCCTAGGAGCCTGGCAGTGGTGTGATCCCGAGAGCTTCACCTCGGAGGAGCTGGATCTAGCTTGCGGCACTGCCACACTTCTGTGAGGAAGCATGGTCCGTCCGAGCCCTGGTGGCACGGCTGAGGGTCTTCGTGGGGAAAGCTTCTCCTGCCCTTGCTCTTGCAGATGCCATGGCCTGTGGCATGGGGAGCTTGTTAGAAGCTGGGCAGAGGAGAGGGGTTGTGCCTGAGGCGCAGGGCATGCAGTTGAGCATGGCGTCTCCTGGCTATCGCAGCGCCTCGTGGTGGGTGCCCATTCCAGGGAGGGGGTGCTGGGGCTTTGCACAGCCCCAGCCCCAGGTCTGCACCAAAAAACCCCCTCATGCATGACTTGAGTGAGTGAGTGTTGTGGGCTCAGCCCTTGATGCCTGCTCCATCAAATGGTTTCCAGCCTGTTCCTGGGACACAGCATGATCGTTTCTACCTACCCTAAGGTAGCCTTTGTAGGTGGAAGCCCCATGGGAAGTGGGAGAACTTAGTGTTTGACTGGGCTGGAAATCTCTGGAGGTCTTTGCGCCATGCCTCAAAGCCTCCTCTGGAAAGCTCCGTATTTCTCACCTATCTTTTATTTCTCTGTGAGAAGCCTAGCGTTCACCAAACCTTGCAGCCAGGCCGAGCTGCTGCCCAGATTCACCGTCCTCCTTGGGCAAGCTCCAACACCCGCAGCAGGTCCCTCTCTGCCTCTTGGCGAGGATTAGGACATAAAAACAGAGACTGGTTGTGTGAGCGGGGAACTGAGTCCCT
Source organism: Anhinga rufa (assembly GCA_013400875.1). NCBI lineage: Eukaryota > Metazoa > Chordata > Aves > Suliformes > Anhingidae > Anhinga > Anhinga rufa. The sequence continues at coordinate 2,702 of VZTV01078098.1, forward strand.
GCTCATCCCCGCGGTGGGCTGCTCTGTCCCTCCTCCCACCCGCTGCTGGGACAGGGGATGTTAAAGAGGACACTTGGCACTGGTGAGGCCGCCCTGCGAATCCTGGGGTCAGGTTTGGGCCCCTCGGGACAAGGAGGACATGGAGGGGCTGGAGCGTGTCCAGAGAAGGGCAGCGGGGCTGGGGAAGGGTCTGGAGCACAAGTGTGCTGGGGGGCGGCTGAGGGAGCTGGGGGGGCTCAGCCTGGAGAAGAGGAGGCTGAGGGGAGCCCTCATCGCTCTCTGCAGCTGCCTGAGAGGGGGCTGTGGGGAGGGGGGTCGGTCTCTTCTCCCAGCAACCAGCGATGGGACGAGGGGAAACGGCCTCGAGCTGCGCCGGGGCAGGGTTAGGTTGGGTATTGGGGAAAATGTCCTGACCAAAAGGGTTGTCAAGCATTGGAAGAGGCTGCCCAGAGCGGTGGGGGAGTCACCGTCCCTGGGGGTGCTCAAAACACGTGCAGACGTGGCGCTTGGGGACACGGTTTAGGAGGCCTGGGGGGTTGGGTTGGCGGTTGGGCTTGATGATCCTCGAGGTCTTTTCCAACCTTCATGATTCTGTGATTGTGTAAAAGAAAGACTGAAAACAAAGGGAAATCCCTGCTGGTGAGCAGAGAAGGTGATGTCAAGGCGCAGCCAGCTCTGCTCCCACCTCCGGGTAGGAAGGGAATGGAGCCCTTCGCTCCCCCTGCGGCCTCCGAAGCCCCGTCCCTGTGTCTGCAGGCGACGCCTGGGTTTGGGGTCCCGAGGGAGGCCATGGCCACAGACCTGGCTCAGACATGGCCGCAGACATGGCCACAGACATGGCCGCCGCCCGGCCCTGGCCACGCCCACAACGGGGCATCGCCCCACCCACCGCGGGGCTGGCTCCACCCCCTCCAGCTGTTGGTCCTCCCGGCCTGCAGGGGGCAACGCCGGGTGTGGGGGGTGGTGTCTGGCCTCGTGCTGCCCGCCAACCGGTCGCCTGCCGCCATGTCGGGAGGGCGGCGGGCGGGAGATGGCGGCCATGGCGGCCATGGCAGGGTGGGGAGGTCCCCGGGGCCGTGAGGCGGGGGGAGGCCGACGGGAGGGTGGCCGGGGCCCCGGGGGAGGTCTGCCCCACTAACGCAGCCCTGTCTGCCCCACAGCTGCACCCGATGAGGATGGAACAGCGGATGCCGCCGCTCATTCTCGAGGTGAAGCGCTTTCCTCCTTCCTCCCTCTGCACGCGTCTGCCCCGTTGGTGAGAGGTACCGCTAAAGGCCCTCAGAGATGAGCTGGGACTGCCCCCCACCCTCCCGGCCCCAGCGCGGGCCGCCCAGACCCGCTGGCGAGGACTCCCGCCCGTGGTGGCTCCGTCCGTGCAAGCCACCCGGGCACCTGTGTAGCTATCTCCTCCACGTCTCTCGCGTCTCCGCTCACCGGGTCCCCACCGACTGTGAAAGGAGCCGCGAGTGACAGCCAGATAGAGACGCCCGCGCTCAGGACACGTGAGCTGGATCCCACCCAGCCATGTCAGCACGTAGTCGTCCCGGTTGTGCTGACCCGTGGGCCGAGGAGCTGGCTTTGGATAGAGCATTGGTTGGGAGAAATGGCTTGGTGTTAGGTGTCAGCACCCAGCACGAGCAGTGCCCGAGCGGCCTGGGGTCGGTGGGTGTTTCTGGGCCACAAACAAGCAACGTGCCCCTTTTTCCCTCTTTGAAGGATGCTGGGGCCCTCGGGGTCATAGTGTCATAGCATGCCCTGAGTTGGAAGGGACCCACAAGGATCACCAAGTCCAGCTCCTGTCCCTGCACAGGACAGCCCCAAATCCACACCGTGTGGGACCTGTGACACAATCGGCAGCATTATGACAGCCTGGATTCCAGCGGGGTGGGGCCCTCACCGTCCCAGTCCTGCACGCACCAGCAGCTACGGACAGGTCTGGTGTCCTTTCCTGTCCGGTGAAAGCCCGTTGCTTTCGCTCTGCTGACCAGCTGCCCCTTAACACCCCCTTTCCCCAGTATCCTGGGGCTGCTCAGGATCAGAAGTGGATTTATCAGGCTTTAATGGAATGACAGGAAGAAGACTTTGCTCTGCAGGTAGGGGTGGTTATGAGAGAAAAGGAGACACTGAACAGGGGGGCAGGCAGCGGACAGGGGGACTGGCTGGGAATGAAGGTTTTGGGTCTGAAATTAGGGCCCTCCGTGCCTTTCTATATTTAATATAGCTGCCTGGTCACCTGCCCTATAAGGACCCACTGGAGTTGGGGGGGGGAGCCCTTCCCTTGGGAACTGAAGGTGAGAAAGGTAAATGCCAGAGATAAGGGAAGTGTAGAAGTAAAAGGCATCCAACACCTTCCCCCTGCCCCCACTCCTGGCAAGTGGGTCATTTCATTGCTCAGGTATGTACGGCATTCGGAGCCTCTGGTACTACCTCGAGCAAGCCGACTCCCAAGGGTAACAGTAATACACCACTGCGGGTGCACAGGGCAGGAGCACACAGGGTTCAGCTTCAAAGCTTCGGCGTGGTTTTCCCTTGGGCAGGAACGCAAGCTGGACACTGTAGGGGAGGGGAGCATAGAGGAAATCAAGGCTTTGGACCAGTCTGCAAGGACTGAGTTGCTCTTCCCTGCCTCCTGCTGATGCCTGAGCTTTAGGGTATGCCTAAGCAAGGGTTTCCTCACTGGTGCATGGTGGGGGGTGTTGCTGGAGGCGGCACTGCCTCGAGCAGAGGAGGTTAGGTGGGGATGTGACACCAAGTGAGCTTGTAGTGCCAACATATAGCTTTCTTTAATGAGGGCAGGGACTTTTCAGGGCCTGCACATTCAGTGAGGAGGGACAGGATTTACAGCACAGTGTGTGCACGCACCGGTGCGGGGAGCACAGCGTAAAAAACACAGTCCTGGTGCAGGGTGCTCGGTTCCAGTGCAGCGTAGCACTTCCAAGTCCAGCCACTCTGAGCTTACACCTGTGTAGAAGAGGGTGTATTTGTGGCACATACCTGTATTTGGGTGGAAGCCAGCTTACCCATGCGTTGCCAGTATGGCTTGCAGAGGTGCAAGTGCTTTTTGAATTAGCTGGAAGCACAGGTGATATGTTTCGCTGGAAAGGGCGAAGAAATCTCTTGGATGCTGTCCAGCTTTGTTAAGAGCAATGAAGTTGCAGCAGGGGTGACTTTGGCCCATTGCACTGCAGTGACATAGTTCAGAGCTATAAAACCCTGGGCTCAAGCACGCAGGGTGTGGGGTGAGATCAGCTTGCTCTCCTGAAGTGCGCTGTAGGCTCTGCCAGGGAAACCTGGTGGTTTTGCCAGCTCCTCTACATATGAATGAGTCTACGAGGGCTTTGCAATGAGCTTGACACATGGATAACCACATAATTAAAGGCTGTAGCTTTATAGAAGAGCATTAGCGCTGGTATCTTTAACCACAAAGAGCAGAACTTGAGTCATCAAATGCCAGGGGATGAATTTCCTAGCGGATTGCTCCATCAGGTTGCTGAATTATTGGGCCTGGATCCAGTGGGATGCCGCATCAGACATGAACCAGGAGGGGAAGAAACCTGGCAAGCGGTGATTGTCTGAGCTAGAGGTTCTGTCAGCTTGGAGGACCCAGACTTGTAAAAACAGCTCTACAAAACTAGAACTAAACCAAAGGTTAGGTGAGGGCCGAGCCACTTTACCAAGATAAGCCAGTGATAGTATGCCCGGCAGTTTCCATTTTAGACTCACAGTCCACTGAATCACTGGCAGCGTCAGTTAGGTTTCTAGGGCTATACCCCAGATTATTATTAATTAATTAAATATATTGTCCTAGAATAAAATGCAGCACATTTGTTGAAGCTGTTGAGTTTAAAGGAGACCAGGGTCAGCATGTCTACAGTGGGGCTGCAGATCCAACGTACCCAAAGCGTGAGGCTGACTGGAGCAGGGTTTCTGATTTCGTCCCATTTCTAGTGTTAAATTCTCTTGTTTGTGTGACCAAAGCTTTGTATCTAAAGCTTGGCTCTTCTTTATCAGGCTGTATTTCTCTCATAACTACATCCTCTGCCTAGCTTATCCTTTGTTATCAGTGCAGATAGGTAGGAGGGAAGTGGGACAGAGGACAGTGATTCACTCCTGGGGTGTCTCTGGCTGAGTCAGAGACTGAAGCTAAATCACCGCAGCCTGTGACTCCTGGGCTGTTCTTGCTGCCCTCTCAATTTCCTGCTAGCTTAAGTATTTGTTGAATGTTGGACTCCCACCACCAGTGCGTCAAGGTCACTCTTCACAACTTCTCTTACCTATATTTTTTGCCATAGGCACGGTCCGAAATGGATAAGTACCTTTCAAATGAGGTGCCGCCCATCCCAATGATACCAGACAAGAAGTACCGCCGGGAGAGCGCCTCGGTGGTGGATGAGTTCTTCTCCACAGAGAAGCCCCCTTCTACGCCATACAGCGTGAACATCAATGTGATTCTGCCAGACACGACGCACCTGCGCACTGGACTTTACCGGCCACCAAAACCCATGACACCATTCCCACAGATCAAAACAGAGCCTGGCACCAGCTTCGCCCAGCCCTGCTCTTCTGCCTCTGGCCCCACACAGACCCTGCCCGACTTCACCAGTGTCTTCAGCATGCCTCAGTCAGTGGCAGTGAACAACATCTTCATCAAGCAGGAGATGCCCCCTGAGATCCCCTTATCCACCAATCCGCAGCAATCCCAGCTTTACCAGATGCCTCTTGGCAACGGAAGCGCTGACATGGCCACTCTGACATCCTCCTCCAACAGCACCACAGCCATCAACAGTCTCACTGGTGTCACCATGTCCACAGGTAACGCCATGTCCAGCGTGGTCCACAGACCGGTCCAGCCAGGAGGGCCAATTAAGCAGTACCCGCATGTCTCCCAGGGACAGGGAAACTTCAACATCTCAGGGCAGTTCTACGCTGTTCCAGGGGTGAACCTGCCCCCTTCGCCCCCCAACTCACAGCCTGGCAGCCCAGAAAATCAACCTGAGCTCATCAACACCATCTCTCCCCCACCATCCTACGAAGCCACTTTTGGACTGAAGTTGGTCCAGTCATCCCAGGTCCCTCCAGTCCCCAATGGCCTTGGGACCCTCTCCCAAGGGCACATTGTCATGCAGCCCCCGAAATACAACAGACGCAACAACCCTGAGCTGGAGAAGAGGAGGATCCATCACTGCGATTACCCAGGTATGCTCACGGCTGATGTACTGGCTTGGCTTTGCGGGGAGTCTCTTCTTGGCGCGCTGAGGCTGGGGTCTGCCTTGAGCCTCCGCAGGAGTTTTATCTGAAATCTCTGTCTGTCATGCATGAGGAAGGGAGCTATGGAGGTGGGTGGAGAGCCCCAGGGAAGTGGGGTCCCTACCACCACCACCACGGGAGTAGAAGAGGTTGAGCCTGTCTGCGCTAGCTGATGCCTTTTTTCTCCCTCCCTTTCCACTTTGCACTCTGGCAAAAGCAAGCCTGACTCTGAGAGGCAGAGAGCTCCTGCAAAGCACGCGGATGCGCCTGGAAACCTGCTGCCTTAGCTGCCCGTTTCGCTCTGGTCATGCCTAACCCTGAGCAGCCAGATGCTCTCCGCAGGTGAAACCACACTGGCTTTCTCACTGACCTTTCCTTTCCCACTCTCCCATAATGGCAAACCATTGAGGAATTTGCATAAGCAGCCTTTACAGACTCTCTCTGTAGTCCCAATTCTCTTCTTCCAAAGAGGCAATGAGCTGAATATCTCTGTTTCATATCCTTCAGTGGCTTCATGTACTGCATCAGGATGGTGTGGAAAGGCATTTCAGGGTAATGATCAGCCCGGAGCTGAAGCTGGTCCCTGTGTGTCACCTCATTGCAGGAGCATGCCCATCCAAAGACCTATAATGCCTTGGCAGGAGGAGATCTTGCAGGGTTTCCTGCACTGTGCACAGAGAGTTTGTGGGACCCATGGCTGCAAACTCTCATTCATGCTGCGCGGGAGAGAAGTGATCGTGTCCCTAGAGAGAAACCCGTGACACCAGTGTGAGGGCTTGAAAATCACCAGTCCTTGTGCAGGGACACACCCCCCCTGCTTCCTGGGCCGAGCCCCAGCCATCGAGCTGTTGAGGATTAGCAAACAGGTTTCCCATGGGGGTATGTGAACTGGGGAAAGTAATTTCCTAACTGCCTCCTGCAAGATTTATGTGCTCTTTCTGTGGCACAAGAGTGGCTGTAGTAGGTCAGCCCAGAGGCCTGTCTAGCCCAGATCCTGTCTCCAGCAGCGACCCAAGGACATATATAGGAATAGGACGTATTTAGAGAGACCACTCTGTGCTTACGCCTTCCCACCCTCTGGCAACCTGCAGATTAGGGACTTTCTGAGCCAGAAGCTGCACCCATGTTCTTGTGGTTAACAGCTTGTGCTGAATTTTTTACCTTCTGCTGGTCATGGTGGGAGACAGATTACGGGTGATAGTGCTCCGAGACAGACCCCTCCACTCTTCTCAGAACTGGTCAGAGCAAGAGTCTCATCCTGCAGGATGCATTACCAAGGCAAAGCTCGCCTCTTTTCAGCAGGTTTTTGGCCTGCGTAGGAAGGCAGGAGCACATCTGTGGTGCAAAAAAAACCCCAACCAAACAACCTGTGCTGAATAAACCCTGGGTGGCTTGATAGTGTGTACATGCAGAGACAACGGAGGGCTTCTAATCCTTCACACTGAGGTTCAGCTGGAGGTGAAACCAGTCAGGAGTGATGGCGGGGGCAGCAGGTCTTACTGACGTGGTTTGCGTGAGGCAGCGACAGGAAGGATGCCGAATTCACACCGGTAACTGGATGAACAGGGGAGACCTGTTTGCAATGCCCCGATCCAGGTTTCCTGGTGGCGGCCCCAGCACTTTTTCCTCTGCATGCTCATGGGGAAATGAAGCTCAGCCGTGCCCTGTGCCGGCTCCTCAGCTGGCTTTGTTTTCCCTGCCCAGCAGGGAGGCAGTCCTTGGTCTCATGCATACTCATCTCTCTCCTGAGTGTGAGGGACCTCTGAGGCGTCAGAAGCAAAACTGAACAGGGCCACCAACCCTTATCCCTCCTACCGTGGGGAGGGGAAGGGCAGCTAGCTGCTCCCGCACCTCCTGAGCAGGACAGGATGGAGAGCTGATCTCGTGCAAGAGGCTCTGTTGCTTATGCAGGTCATAAGACATTGAAATTCATATTGAAATATACTTGTCAAAACACAATGAAGCAGGGCTATAAAGGCAGCATGAGAAGCTTCTCTAAATTTTAACTGAAATGAGGAACTAGGAATGATTCATTTTGAGACGCCTGTTGTTGAAACTTTTGCCAAAGTCACGGTGTTTCTGTTAAGAGCCTTTCTTTGATTAAACCTGTTGTTGCTGATCTTCTGAGAAAACTTCCCACTGGCTGTATTCTGGATCCTGAAAGCCAAGCTGTGGCTCCATAGTGTACCTGGCGTTTCCCGCTTCCTGCAACATTTTCACCACATCTGGGGCTGGGACTATTGCAAAATACATCTTCCCTCCATCCTTGCAGTAGTGATATCCGTTTCATCTGGAATCCAGAAAGACAAACGGCAGCACAAAGCCGGCAGCTAACGGTGGTGAATTAAAGTTTTCATCCTGCCTCAAAGACCTGGTTGAGGAAAGGGGGATTTGAAAGTCTGCGCCTGACTCTTCCCCCTCCCTGTCCCTCATTCCCAGCACACTGCCCACAGGTGTCAGGATTGTGTGGCAAGAGGTGGAGCGTTGTAAAGGTCTGTCTGTCCTGGAGAACAAACGCTCTTTAGTTACTGCTGAAACAAAACGGGTATAGCCAGGCTTATTTGCATGCTGTTACCCAGAGTGCTTTTCAGGCCTGCTCTGTCCCTAACCTCAAATATAAATGTTCTGGGTTTGTTTGAGCAAGGGCTCCTTTCTCACAGGAAAGTTGTGTCTTTTCTGTTTTGGCAGGTTGCTCAAAAGTTTATACCAAGAGCTCCCACCTGAAGGCACATCAGAGGACTCACACAGGTAAGAGCACCACTTCACCCGGAAACTCTGCCAGCCTGCACTTCTTACACCGTGCCTGCTAATGGTGGTGATAATGTAGCTGATTACCTTAATCGAGGGTGGTTATTGGGGTAAGGAGCACAGTTAAGCCTATCGATGTTAATGTTAAAAAAAGTCCAATGGTTGCACTGGTTTATAGTGACTGTACACTGCTGCGTGCACTTGCTTGCCTTCTGGAGGGATGGTCTGGAATTTAGGAGGACCCTTGGAGGCTCTCAAGTCGCTGGATTGGGAGGAGGAGCTGCCCCCAAAACCTCCATCATTCTGAACCCTTCCTTTGAGATCGCTCAAATCCTAGCCAGGTCTGATCCTGCTTAGCCTACAGAAAGGTTGCATAAAGGCATGTGGTGCATATATATGACCTCTGAGGAGACAAGGGCTGTCTCTTTTGTGTCAAGCACCCCTGCGGTTCTCAAGGAGAGGAAGGAACCCCTCGTATCTCCTTGTGTACCAGCTACACGGGCCACTCGCGCCCAGTGCTTGTCCCCTTAGCAGCTGCCGGTGGTGTATCACTGGAGCTGCCGAATACATGTGCAGAAGGGCTCCGAATACACGTGCAGAAGGGCTCGTTCCTGAGGACAAAGGTGCTGTGGGCTGCCCTTGCTGCTGTAAACATGGCCACTAGCACAGAGGAGCTCCCACCACAGCCAGCTTCCCCGGGGTAAACCTAGCTCGGTGGCACTTGTGCGTTCAAGCACAGGTCTTCTCATTAAGGTATTTATTATACCTGAAACTTTATCAGATCCCCAGGTAGTCCAGGAACCATCAGTGCCCTCATAAATCTCTTTTATAGAGGGCTGATCTTTACTGAATGCAATTAAGCTGGCCCAGAGTTCACTTTTCTTTTTTATTAACAACGAACAAAACCCATCCTGAGGCTGGGAATCAGTTCTTGCACTTGGCTCTGTTCCGTTTTCATCTTATCAGCCCTTCAAACAAGCCAGCAAAGAATTTTTCTTTGTGCATGAGGTACAATATTTTTTTGGCAGGGCCTGGGTAGGAGCGGGCTGGAAAGCAACACGGAAGGGGTGGAAGAAAGGAACAGGAAGGACGTTGTCCCAGCTCTGAGAGCTGGGTGGTGATAAGCATTTGTCACAGCAGCAGTCTGTATTCAGGGCTACGCTAGGGCCCTCGCTTTAAAATTAAATATCTCTTTTCCCCTTCCGTTTGGAGCACGGGTCTTAGCTCTGTGCCCAGAGACGGGACCATCTGAGACATGCACCGCCCTTACAAGTCACAATATTAAGATGCATCCAGGCAAACTTGGGTGGTTTTTGAACCCAGTAAAATGCAGGCGTTTTTCCAGGTTACCCAGTAACTGGGCTGGAAATCCGAGTACGTTTGCCTCCTCTCACTTCACTTGCTGTAAGAGGGAAGAACAGAGAGGTGGAGGAGGATGTCACCCGAGTAGCCAAGAAAACCGGTGGTGTTGTGGGGTGGGTAAAAAGAAGGGAATCCAAAACAGAGAGCCATATGCAGGCAGGCCCAGGGTGCCTGCGTCCAATTTTTGAAGCCTCGTGTTTTGCTTTTGAGGCCTCAGCCTCGCTGAGCACAGCACCGGAGCTGCAGCGGCGGGGCCCATCCCAGCTCCTGCCAGCTGAGTACGCTCGATGCCACTTCAGCTCCATCGCTGGAAGGGTTAATAACGCCCTTTCCCTCCATTCCTTGCCTGATGGCAGCTGGGCTGAGAAGTACACGATCTCTAAGATCTTTTTGTGTGGTTTGCCTGTTGCTATGGGCTGGGCTGTATTCATCTCCTGGAGACACCATTCATTTCCTGGGTGCCATTGTGAGATTAAATATATAACCTGGTGGCTGCTCACCCACCTCCCGGGGGCTGGGAATGCCAGTTTGGGTCCTTTGTTTGAGCTTGCCCTGCCGTGCTGTCCTGGGAGATGGAGCCAGCTCGTGGGACAATGGAAAGCATTTTGTTTCTATCCTGGAGATCAACCTGTTATTGTTTGAAACTAAAGGGCCTTGGTAGGGTTGACCCAGCCAGGTGACCTGGCTGGGACAATGTCTGTGGCTGCACAGTGCAAATCCCGCTTTTGTCTTAGCTAACGCAAACCCCGAGATCCCCAGCGTGCTGTAAAACATCCAGCACGCTGCTTGTAAATTGACTTTAAGGTCTTTATTTACCTGAGCCATAAAAAATACACCTCTCTCCTCCCCGTGGTGCAGAGCCCAGGGGCCTTTTGAGGAGCAGGATGTGGTCTTGGCGCCATGTCTCCTCCAGGTTCACATGCCTGTGCTTTCATATTTTGTCTGGTGCGTGCAAGACACTGTAGATCTTGCCGTGGCTGAATGTTTTCTGTTTCCTGGACAAACGCACCTCCTTCGTAGCACACGGAGGAACGGCCGTTCACTGGGAGACATGTCAGAGCACAACACACATGCCTGTGCATGCATGCTGCATGTGTACGTGCATTCATACCGCGATGGTGCGCTCAGCAATTGGCCGATGAAACGGTAAATATTTGAGGTCGGGAAAGTCAGCACATTCCCTGAACTCTGCCTGCTTGTTCAGGCTGTTAAGAGCTAGGGCTAATATTTGAGAGCACCACACCCATGCGTGGAGAGGGCTGCAGCCAGGGTTCAGCTCTACAACCTGGGCACGCAGGGAGTTGGAAGCAGGCACGGGCTTTTCCAGCCCAGTTCTCAGCTGGCTACGAAGTTGCACAATTTAATTGATTTCAGTTCGGGAATAGGTGTGTATGGGCGTGAGGGGGGAAGAGGGCAGAGGCATTGCGTCACCCAAATGCTCAAAAGAAAACACAATGTTTTGTGGACAGAGAACTGCTGCGGGGCTGAACTTTGAGGCAGAGAGCGTTAGACGGTAGTTTCAAAGATGTGAGGCTTTGAGGAAAGTTTGTATGGCATAACCTTCTTCTTCCTCCTGATGCCCCCCCCACCTGTATGAGCAGCAACACCTTCCAGAGGAATTTTTGGCTTTTTAGTTAAAAAAAAAAAGGAACTCAGAAAAATTTTTAGCCAGAAACGCTCCAAAATCCAACAAGAACAGCACTAGAAACCAAGCCTAGAAAGCAAAGCGGGGCAGGGCACATGGACAAGGCCTGGTTTTGCAGCTCAGTGGTTTCTGGTCCTGTGGTGGACAGGGCGTACAGCAAGTGAGCCCTGGTAGTGTAAAGCATCATCAGCCCGGCCACGAGCCCTGCTCTGCAGCGGGGCAGCCCTGGGTGCCCTTCAAGGAGGACCGGGCATCTCAGAGAGGACGGGGTGGGTGTTTGGGAGGCTGGGCAGACGCGTGTCCGCCAAAGCTCTTGCGTGGCGGGGCTGTGCTGTGCCTGTGACCTGTGGCTCTTCCCCGCAGGTGAGAAACCCTATAAATGCACATGGGAAGGCTGCGACTGGCGCTTTGCCCGCTCCGATGAGCTGACCCGGCACTACCGGAAGCACACGGGCGCCAAGCCCTTCAAGTGCCTAGCCTGCGGCCGGTGCTTCTCCCGCTCCGACCATCTGGCTCTCCACATGAAGCGGCACCAGAACTAGGAGCCGTCTACGTTCGCCACTTCTCCAAGAGCAGCTGAAACTCTTTCTCTTTCCCAAGGGGCCTCTCCTCTTCTTGTACGTAGGAACAAACCCATGCTGTGATCAACCGGCAGGGCAGGGGTGGCAGGCAAGCCCCCTCTGCAAGCCCTGTCCCCATCTGTTTCTGGTTTTAAAAGAAATTTCATTAAAAAAGAGTTATAATTCCAGACTGATCTCATGACGAGGCTCCCAGTGGCACTGCGGCGATGGACCTTGGATTCCAAAGGGCTTTCTTCCAGCCAACCTGCTATTTATTTGTCACTCAGGAGCACCTGTCCTTCACGCCTCAAGCTCTTTGGGATTTTTTTGCACCCCTTTCAGGGCGGTGCCTTTGGCGAGCCCGAGGAGGGTTGTGGCGGGTTGGTAGCCTGGCTGCGCATGAGAGGTCTTGCTTCAGACTGTCGGTGCAATCCTCTTGGACTGCCCCATGGCGTGCGTGGCCGTGGCACCTCTGACGTGCGAGAACAGGAGCACGTACCCAGGGCTGCTTGGGTTGACGATCCCCGTCTCTGTGGGGCGTAGAAGAAGGGGCATATGACATACTCACCTGACGTGCCTTCGAGCAAGGGACAGCACAAAAGCAGATGACAAAAGCCATCATCTGTGTCCCGCTGAGCCCACCTGTGGGTTCCTGGCCACCAGCTCACTCGGGGCTGCGAGTCTCTGCCCTGCTTGGCCAGGTTTTTTTGGTTGTGTCCTTAGCATTTCTGCTTCCGAGATGAATTTTGACTTCAGGTGTCTCTGGGAGGACTAGCATGGATCCTGAAGCCACCCAGGGGACTGCAAAAAAGCCGCTGATAAAGCTCTGGTTTCCCAGAATACACGGTGCCTTCCTCCAAAAAGCACTGGGCGGGCTCAGCTCATGCCTTGCACAGGCACACAGGGAATCGGTCATCGCCAATCACACTGGTCTTTTGCTGTTGCCATTTCATCCCATTCAGACAGAAATGAAAAAAAGAGAAAAAAAAAAAGCATCTTTGAAACAAATTCCAATAAATCCTGCTGTTCAGATTGTAATCATGTTACCTACCTCACAGGTTCACCGCCTCAGGCTCCGTAAGGCACCTTCCCTCTTCCATGTGGTGCCGTGACGCGTGGGGCACACCAGCCATTCTTCAAAGTCTACCGGGGGTTAAACTTAGGCAGGACAAGAACCGGGCCATGCCAGTTTAAACAGCAGCGTGCAGGTAAAAAAATAAATCAGGAACAAATAATGTACCCGCTGCGTTCAACGGAATATCGATTTCCCCCACCCCGTCCTCCCCTTTTATTCTTCCTTGAACAAATTTAAGTAACCTGCAGACTGATGTGCGTCTGCGGCGTGAACTGGAAGGCCGTGGCATCTTCAGGCCGTGGAAATTTGAAGGCCACCCCTCTCTGCTATTGCCCAACTGCATGTTAGCCAAAAACCATGGCTGGGTTCCTCGTTGTCCTTTACCTTCGATAAATAGAACCGATCACACCTGGGGCACACGTGGCTGGTCTGGCGTGACAGGAGAGGAGGGCAGGAAGGATCTGGAGGGGGCAGCGCGTGGTGTGGCGTAGGCTTTGGGATGGATGATGTGCCCCGGGGCTGGTGGTGCAGCACTGCAGCGAGCCCTTCGCGTGGCTCTTTGGCTAGGAGCCTCCTCCTTTCCCCATGCCACCAGGGAGCGTGGCAACGGAGGGGTGAAGTCAGGCCACCCATTGCTGGGAGCCGGCTTGGGTGACTTTCCCTGGTGGTGCGTGGGAAGGGCTTTCCAGACCTCAGGGCCTTTGCCTGGCTGCAGGGTTTGATGATGGCACCCTCTTGACACCGTGTTCAAGTGAGGATCGGAGAGTCTGGCTCATAGATCAGCTTTTGCTGACCACGTGTATGTCCTCCACGTCCTTCTCCCAGCTCTTTTCGTTGCTTGTCGTCACAGCTCGCTGGGGATCGGTGGGTGCCGGAGCAAATGGGCTCATTTACCATCTACCTTGTTGGCTTTGGGGTCCGGCTCCTCTTCAGGGCACAGAGCAGGACCGTGCCAATGCCACCGCTGTGACCTGGGCCCCTTCTTTTTTCCTGCCTCCCCTTGGGGGTCCGGCTGAGCCGTATGAGTGATTAGGGCGTGCAGTGCCATCTCCCCCTGCAAAAAATGGGGAGGTAGGAGCGGTGCGTGGCCTGGAGACTCCATGCAGGCGGCAGATTTACCTCTTGCCTCTGCTTAGAGGTGGGCCTGGAGGGCCTCAGGGGAGGTCTCTGATTATGGAAAAACCCCCTCAGGAGAACGGCGGGGGTGCAGGGTGCAGGAGCGTGCGTGTCTGCCGGCACACGGGCAGGTTGAGCTCACGCCAAAGGAATTTCAGGGTAGCGAGGAGATGCCTCAGCCAGTCCCCGCTGGTGTCTCCAGGAAGCTCAGGCTGGCTCGGTGGGGCTGGTGGGGACCCACGGCAGCCGTGCTGGGACCTGCTGGGCTCCACCCCGCTGGCGGTCCCCGTCGTGCTCCCCGGGACCCCGGCTGTAACTGCGACCTCCATGCGGGAAGATGTTTTTTTGGGGGGTTTGGGGTGTTTTTTTTTTTTCTTTTGTGCTTTTGTGTTTTTTGCGTGCATGAGGTTGAACCTCCTAAACGTGCGAGCCAAACTACAGGGCACAGGCTTGACCCAGCCACCGCATGTGCCATCAGGCTGGCCGTGGGGTTAGAGCCCTCACCCGTCACCCTCTCAGAGGGATCTCATTGCTCCCCCCTCATTTAGTTTTTTGGAGAAAGAAACCTCTGCTTCCCCCCCTCCGCCGCCTTCCATCTCTCCCTCCCTTGCTGTGCTGATGGGGCCCAAAACCTGCTCGCTGAAAACCAGCGCAAAGCCAAAACATCCAACAGGCAGCTTTAAATCTTAGGGAAATTTTAAATAATTTTCCTCATGATCTTGTTTTTTTTTTCACTACAGAAAAGGGGCATCTGCTCCTCCTCACCTAGACTCTGTGTATATATATATATATATATATTTTTATTTTTTTTAATTTGATGGGGGCGCAGAGGAAGGAGAGTCTTTACCAAAAACCCACCCCAGTCCAGCCCTGCCTCCCAAGCAGCACCGCTGCGCTGCATGCAAAACGCTGACACGCAAATGTTTTACTAGTCCAAAGGCAACACTCTGAAAAAAAAAAAAAAAAAAGTGTGAAGGCAAACCGCGATGTTTTTTGTACAAAGAGCTGCTGCAGGCCTGAACTTTGAGGCAGAGAGCGTTAGGTGGTGGTTTTCAAAGATGTGAGGCTTTGAGGAAAATTTATATGGCGTAACCCTTCTTCCTCCTGCTGCCCCCAGCCCTGTATGAGCAGCCCCACCTTCCAGGGGAATTTTTGGCTATTTCTCTGTTTTTACGTGTACAGAAGTGGACAGCCTTGCATTTCACCGCAGCTCTCAGGTGGCCGAGGGCAGCTATTCCCCGGGGAGAAAACTGGGGGAGACGGGGAGAGATGCTGACGGAGCAAACCCCCTCTTTGCTACAGGAGGGGCGGCTCGGAGCCGAGCGACGTAGCTGGGGGTGTGCGAACCCCAGCCGAAGGAAGACCCCCTCCATCCCCGGTCCCCTGGGCCACGTAGGTGACGGGGACGCTGGAAAAGGTTTGCAAGCCCAGGAGGGCCGGGAGGCGGGCGCCTCGTCTCTGCCGCGCCTGTATCGTAGCGGCGGCGGCGGGGGGGTGGTGGATATCGCTGTAAATAAGAAAAGAGCACTGTATCGCTTCGCGGGTCTGTGTGGATCGAAAGTGATTGTTTACTGTCCGAGATGAACACAATGTGAAAAAAAAATAATTGGGACCTGGAAAACTTGGGTGGAAGGTTTATTTTTCCGGTGATGCTTTTGTTTGTTACATAACCCCTTCCCCTTCCCCCTCCTTGAAACTCCCCTACGACTATTAATCTATCTCATATTTTGTAATAAAATTTTATCATGTGGAGACGTGGTCTTTCTTCTGGTCCTTCCCGTTGCAAATGCTCTTTTTGCCTTTGCCCGCCGCTGCCTGTGCGTGTGTTGATTTTACAGGCTTCGGCAAAGGAAAAAGAAAAAAAAACAGCTTTTTTTTATTAGGTCGGGTTAGGCAAACGGGTATCCGAGCAGGGGAAGGATCCGTGCACGGTGTTAGCCCGGAGCACCAGGCAA
Source organism: Anhinga rufa (assembly GCA_013400875.1). Lineage (NCBI taxonomy): Eukaryota > Metazoa > Chordata > Aves > Suliformes > Anhingidae > Anhinga > Anhinga rufa. The sequence goes on from VZTV01078098.1 coordinate 18,410, forward strand.
TGCTATTAGTGTTGTGACGCGGCCTAAGCCGGCGCTTCGGAGGAATGGCGAGCCCTTTCTCAAACCGATGGGGCAATGCCGTGCAAAGGAGGGGCAGGACACGGCGGGTTTTTGGCTTTAATCCCCCCCCGCCTTTACTATGCGCTCCCAGTTTTTTGCCCTGTGAGGGGAGAAGGGAGCATCCGTGGGTCAGAGGGAGCGGGAGCGGAGCGGGCCAGGCAGAGGGGAAGAGAGAAGAGACGGGGGGACACGAGGAAGTGCTGGGCTGGGGCCGCGGCGTCCAAAATCCCCGTCTGTGTACTTTCCTGTGTATATACACACGCGTTTGTACATATGCAAACAGCCAGGAGGGCTGTTGAGCTCACGCCTTTCGCATGCACGCACCCGCACGCACATAAGCGCACACACACCGCGCTCTCTATATAGGCTGAACGAAACGGCCCTTTATAAGCCGTTCCTGGCACGATCCCGTCTGCTTTTTCCAGCATCTTCTTTGCGAGCGCTTCCTGCAAGTCCCCTCCTGGCTCAGCTACGCTTGTGGGACCATGAGCCTTGTTCCACGTTAAGATCGAGCACCCCGTGTTGCTTTCCAAAGGTCTTGCGTTTCAGCTGCATTTTTCATGAAGAAAATCCTCTTTCCCTACCGTTAGGTTCCCTCAGGTTGAACTTCATTACGATGCTGAGACGCGTTGTTTTACGTCCTCCTCCTGTGGCTTTTAGACCCTGTTGACGGTCCGCAGGCACTGCGCTGCTTTACTTGCCGAGTCCTTCTCCCTCAGTTGTTTCCAGATTTCACCATTGCTTGAAAAAATAACTTAGGGACCGAGATCTAACGAAGACCAGGAGGGGCAGGGACATGGAGCCACGCACCTTCTCTTGCTGCCACTTCTTGCTGCAGATGGCCCGTGCAGAGCTGGAGAGAGCGCCGGGCAGCGCTGCGGGCCTGGGAAGGATCCGGCCGCAGCTCTCCACGGGGCGTTTGATGCAGGGTGCCGCAGCAAACCTGCGCAGCCCATGGGCAGGGAGGCTGGGGGAGAAACCAGCACCGTGAACCGCTCCTTCGCTGCACGGCTGGCAAAGGGGAGGAGAAACCTGTAGTTATTTGCTGACTTCGACTCCTGAACAGCCTCTGTTTTACCTTTTTGGTTTCTTCTGCCTGAAAATAATGTCAGAAGTTGGCGGAGGGGAGGAAGGGGGTGCTGTTGGGACCCCCATCCTCACACATGGGGATGTCAGAGCCTCCTGCGGCGCAGGGAGGGAGGTTGGAAAGGAGATGGGAGTTTCTGCGGAGCGAGGCGTTAGGAAGACACGGGCCAGTGGCTGGAGCCTCGGGGGAGGTCTGGAGGCCAAGGAGAGCCTTGTGGAGATGGTCATGGACCCGTCACGGGCTGACTGGCGTACAACACGCCTCCTGTGAAGCCATCTCCTGCTCTGCAAGTATTTGTGGAAACTCGTTTTTTGGTCTCGTGCTGGCCGGTATGGACGGAGCCGGGGTGTTCATCTTTGCTGAACTCATTCCCATGGGAAGAGGCATCACATGCCTGAACACCTGAACAGCTCCTTGAACTCCCTCCTTCCATCCAGCGTGTCCTTCGGCACGCCGCTGCGCTCCGGACTTTGCTCTGGCTGCGCAGCCAAGCTGTTCCTGGCGAGATCGCCAAGATAGTGAGTAATGGGGAAGGTCTGCCATGATGTCGGGAAAGTCCAGAGAGCGGCTCTTTTATTGCAGGCGAAACTGCAGCGTCCTGTCTCGATGGAGCTGTGGCGGGGAACGCTCCAGAGAGAGCATCAGAGGAGAGTGTGGATGGGGCTGCCACGGCTTCTGCTCCTTGGTGGCACTGCTGTCACATGGGATGGGGACACTCCTGTCCCAGAAGGGCTTCCTGTAGCCATGGGGTGAAAGGGGATCACCTTTTGGGTCACTCGAGCTAAAATGTCCCTGCAGGAAAGCCTCAGTCAGGTTTCCAAACCATCGTTTTTGGAAAACAGCCCACCCGCAGCTGCCTCTGCTCACTCATCTCCACCTCCGTTGCCAAAAGTGATTTGTACCATCCGTAGTTTGGAAGGACAGGGCTGGCTGGAGCGTGTCGGTGCTGCTGAGGACAGCAGGCGGGCGCCAAGGTGGCCACAGACTGTCCCTGTTTGGAGCACAGGGCTGCATATCTCCTAATTTCCCATCCTGGCCCTTTCCCTGTCCCGGCGCCCAGCCCTGGCCCTTTACCCTCTGCTTCGCTCATATGGCATCGCGGACCTGAGAAGGCCCTGCTCTGGTCTGGGGGACAGCTGCTGACGCAGGGGTGGTGAGTCCACCTCGAAGCCAGGCTGGGGTGGCCTGGGAAAACACAGTCCCTTTGGGTGCTGGGGAGCTGATTTGTGTTGGGCATCCCCGAGGGATGGATGCAAGACCCTGCTCGGGTCCGTCTGGGCCAGCTCCCTCCTTGAAACACAGACGAGAAGGCGGCAATTAAAAAAAATAAATCCTCTTTCTCCAACCAAATCTGGGATGCAGCTCAAATCGGAGCTGGAAGTTCAGGCTCATTCCCCAAAGGGTCCTCAGCAGCGCAGGACCTCATCCTGCCGAAAGCCTTTCCCCCTGCAGACCCAGCCAGCGAGAGGATCCCCCTTACCCACCCCGTGACTTTCACTGCCTGCAGCGTCCCCCCCGGCTGCCGGCTCCGTCTTCGCCTTGTTTGCGCTCCGGTGATGAAGCAACGCCGCTGTAAAACCCCGGTTCAATCGCATTGACGGTTCCTGCGCAGTTATGGGGCTGTTAAAGCTGCAGGAATGCCAAGATCGCGGCTGGTCAAGGACAGGGAGGGAAGGAGGAGGTGGAGGGGGGGATGAAAACCAGAGGTGAAAGCCTGGAGGAGGGGGTCCTGCCGCTTGGTCTCGCATGGCATGGCCAGGAGGCGAAGGCACCGACTGGGGAGCACCCAAGGGTGCGCTGGGTTTTTTTGCTTGGCACCCAGAAGGAAGCAACGCTGATGCCACCATGCCGTGTCTCGCACCCAGAAAGCGACGGGAGTCACCGAGGCAGGAGGGGCTGGTGGGCTTGTTGGAGATGGGCAGCTCAGTGAGGGAGGCTCGGTGAGGCTCTGGTCTCCCTCTGCCCCCCTGGGGTGATTTCGGAGGGGAAGGCTGGAAGGTCCCACCGCTACAGGACAGTGAAGCACCCACACAGCAGCACCCTGTGCCCAAGGCTTGGGTGGGATGGGAGAACACCTACCCCAGCTTCCTCTGGGATCTGGAGGAGATGCTGTGGATGCCCAAGCTGCATCCCCGGCCCGGCCGAGCAGAGCTGGCGTCGCAGCGAGCCCAGCACCGACCTCTGCCCGTGGGTGCCTGCCGGACGCGGCAGTGACTTTCAGGATGGTTTTATTTTTGATCTTTATTGTCCCTTCCCCTCAAGGGACTAACCCGGCGCTTCTCCCCCGCAGCAGATAGCTGTCTCCCCAAGGTTGTTCTGTTTGATGTTTTCATGGCCCGGGCTGTAAAGTTATCCATTGACTTGGGAAAACACAATTAAGAGAGAAAGAGCTGCCAGGCGGGTTATTCAGGTATCTCTGCAGCTCAGCAAAAGATTGCAGCATGGGCCGGAGATGTGGCTACCGGTGGGTACGGCAAAGCCTCCGACGGCACCGCAGGGCTGGGCCGGTGCCTGGCAGCTGGGGGACGGGGGGAATGGCTCCCGCGGTGTCAGCCCCCGCCATCCGCTCGCCTGGAAAACACAAGGGCTGGGAAGGAATGCCAAAGGGAGGCTAAATTTTGGGGAGGGAGACGGAGAGGTGCGTGTGCCGGTGGCTGCTCCCGCCCCTGTGGGAACGGCCATGCTTGCCGTGACAGCAGCCGCGAGTGCTGCCCTTCAAACCCAGACCTTATCGCCTTTATCCTGAGGACTATCAACCCCTCGAGTCTCCCTGTGGTGTTCTATCATGCAGCCGAAGCCAGGACTGAGCCATTAAAGTTAACTATTACCCAAAGTGAGTGTTTATTTGGGGTAATATAGGCCCAGGGGAAAGTGAGGGAGGGGAGGAGGAAGGCTCTTGTTTCTTTTCTACAAGATATCGCCAGCTAAAGTGGTGCTTAAACAAGATGAATGCTTAAATAACAGACAGCAAACAGCGCTGCTGCGGGGAGGTGGGATGGGAGAGCCCTGGCCACGCTGGCCGCTGAGCAAGCAGCCGGGACGCCTCCGTGTCAGAGCTTTCCGCTGGCTTTTTGTCATCGAGCAACTCTGGGAAGAAATCCTCCCCTTCGAGATGTTTTCTCCTTCCACCCGCGCACCCACTGGCCACGTCGTATCTCCACCCGGACAGCTGCTCCCTGTCCCCATCAGCCATGCAGCTATCGGGCAGAAGAAGGAGCCAGGGTAGGGAACATCCACATCCAGACCTTTCCTTGGGGTGTAGCGGGGCATCACCCATCTTCATCTCTGAAGCTGAACACCCCAAAGCAGAGGGATCCCCAGTCCCAACCCTGCCTCAGACAGGTCGCCACCCCAGAATATAAATCCTTTTTCTCCACTCCCAAGACCATTTCTTTCTCTCCCCCCTCCCTGGAGGGGACCCCGTGTGAGTCGCTGCTGTAGGGCAGAGGACCTGCTAGCTGGGACGAGGAAGGGGCCATTCCCACAGCTGCTACAGTCAGCTGGTTTGGGGTAAAAATGATCCCAGGTGCCCCTGTTGAAATTGTAATAGTGCAGAGAGATGGTGTGGTGTCGCTGCTCTGGCGGTGGCTTTAGGGACCAGTGAGGGTTTTGCAAGGAGACAGGGCAGTCTGCACAGCCCCAGCCCCGGCGGAGGCTTGAAGGAGGATCCTGATCCACCAACAGCTCTGGAAGGACCTTGGGAAAACTGTGGAGAGCAGAAGAGCAAGGCGAGTGTCCAGGGCCTTCAGGAAGGATGGCAAAGAGTGGTGATGGGATGCAGAAGGACGAAAGCAGTCTGTGAAAGCCTTGTAAGGGATGTGGACCCAGTGAAGCAAGTGGCTTTTGATGGGATGCCAGGCTCAGGCAGTGGGAAAGCAGCAACGCCCGAGCTACAGGATCAGCACGGAGGTGTTGAGGGACAGAGGCCGACTCGGGGAGCCGCACCAGGGTGGTGGGAAGGCATTGAAGGCACTGAGCTTGGTCGGTGTGACCCAACGCATGGAGCGGCCTGTCCCTGCCCATACACCCACAGCCCCATCTGGAGCTGCCAGCTGGTCAAACCCCCCAAACGGGGAGTCTGGGGGCACAAAACCATCTGGGGGCTGCCACCCGCGGTGGCGGAGACGGGTCCCTGCAGGCGCTTGACCTGGATGGGAGCAACATCTCCAATGCGTGGAAGTGCTGGGAGCACCGATTTCACACTGAGTTTGGCTTGCTGTGAGCAGCCAGTGCAGTGGGAAGGGAGTGACTGGGAAGCCCCAGCCTCACTGGTGGCTTTTGCAACCCCACAAGTACATCCTATCAGTCCCTGCCCTTCACAGGGGCACGTCTGGGTGCTCCTGGGTGGGAGGGGTGGGGAAGGGCAGGGGCATCCACATGCTTTTCAGTGCTAGGACCTGACATGACCCGAGCACTGCCAGCACCCGTCACCACAGCATCGGGCAGTGGGACGGATCCTTTGCCCTCCTGGTCCTTCCCCTGGCCGGTGCGTGGGCCCTCCTGGGCACGCGGCAGCAGCGGGGAGGCTTCCCGCTGCGTGCCAAAACGATGCCATTCTCGGGAGTAACCGAATCGCGTGCAGGAGGGCTCACCTGAACCCGCTAATCCCATAATCCATCACCAAGGAGACCCGAGCATTACCTGGCACTGTGGGAAGCAGAGGGGCCCCGGAGCCGGGTAGCTGGTTCCTGAAAACGCTGCCAAGTCCCGTCGCTGTTTGGCTCACCCCGATGCTCCTGCCTGATAGAGCGGGGAAGGACCGGAGAGATGGCTGCTCTGCTCTGCTCCTCCAAGGAGGAGCCGCTTCAGCAAAGAGCTCCAGCATCCTCCTTGCAAGCCATCCCACCCTCCTGCTTTGCAGCCCATTCCCATACCGATTCCCCTGGCCCGGCCATCGGCCGCACGTTAACCATCCCCGCTTCCCAAAGCGCCTTTCTGCGGGGTGCCTTCGTGGCACCACAGGGGTGGGACGTGTCCCCTGGGGCTGGCTTTGGTTTCAAGAAAATGAGGACCTCGAACTGCCGGGGGGGAGCGGGGGTCTGCTCTGCCCTAACCCCACCTTGGGTGGGCTGGAGAGAGACGTGGCTGGGTGCGATCAAAGCGGGTAAGACTTTGGTGAGAAAAAATCCCCGCTAGCAAGAGGGAAAGCGTGAGGTCTCTAAGCTGGATGGAGAACTGCCCCGCTGAAGTTCAGCTCTCTCTCAAGCACCAGTAGGATGGTAAAGGGGGGACAGACCCTGAGCTGGAGAGCATCAGGGGGCACAGTACGCACGGGGGGTCGTTTGCTTCCCTACAGCCTCCTGGAGGGGCTTCTTGAGCCCAGGCTCGTCGCCGAGGCTCCCTGCATGGCCAGGAGGGGACATGTGCCTGGAGAGGATGAGCCAACCTCCTTGCCACAGCGTTTGCCTCCTGAAGACACCAGGCTTTCTCCCGTGACTGCAAAGGGTGCAGGGGGAGGAGAGCAAACTCATAGTTTATATAGGAAAGGATTTATCCCACCCTGCACGGGAACCTCCTTTCTGCTCCCACCATCTTCTCTGACTCGCCAGGGCCAGAGGGCACTTCAGCCCCTGCAGCCCATCCTGGGTAGCTGCTGGGATGTCCACGGAAGCTCCCACCGCCTCCCACTGGACACCAGTTCAGCTGAGCCAGCACAGAGACCTTGCAACTCATTGCACTGGTGAGTTGATTTTTCTTCCCAGGAGTTACATTAATCTCTGTCTCTGCTGGTCCCTCCTTCTGTGCTGGGGCCCAGGATCACCCGGGCTGATGTTTGGGGAAGGAACCCGCAAAAGAGACAGCAGCTGGGCGCGAGGGCAGGGACGCTGGCGCTGCCCCCGCCGTGAACCGAGACACGGAGCGCCCGGGCACAGCGGTGCTGGGGAGCTGCCACGGAGGGGGAGGCCTATGCAAACAGGCACGGCGACAGAGCCAGCGCACCTCGCCTTGCGGGACGGGACGCGGAGCCAAATATGCCCTGATCAAACAAGCCAGCCCCAGGCCTCCACGTCCTCCAGCCCGTCCCGGCGCGACAGAGCCCGGGGGGCTGCGGTTTCACGACGCTGGAGGAAAGGGGTGACATCCTCGCTCAAGAGATGCGCATTCTGGGGGGGGTCGGGGCTCGTTCCTGGGGGTGATGCCGCCCCCTTCGCCCAGGACACGGCTCCGTGCTCAGGAGGAGCCAACGCATCTGCCAGTGGCGCTGGTGCGAGGAAGAGCGGAGGCAGTCTGCCTCCCTCCCACATCTCCAGCCCGCCAAGGGCAAGGATGAGCCAGAAGTCAGATCTTCACCCCTGGCTCCTTCTCGCCTTCCCCAGACTCATCCGCTTCATCTGTCGGCTCTCATGGCTCGGGCTGCCGATGCCGTTCGCCTGCGCAGCACTTGGGGCAGCAGAGCCCTGCTCTTGGTTGGAGCTCCAGTCCTGGGAGCTGGGCCAGCCCAGGGCGAATGTTGGCAGTGGGGACAGCAGAGGCGATACCCACCCGAGGAGCTCCTCTTCCTCTCCGCCCGGCTCCGAACCAGGGTGCGGAAAGCTGCAGGAGGGCGGGCAGCGCTTTCCGCTTGGGCCCTTTTGCGGCGGAGCTCTGCGGGAGGATGCTCGGACGAGCGCCGGGGCAGCAGCGTTGCAGAAAGCAGCGTTAAGAGTTGCAGCCTGAGCAGGAAGGAAGACCTCCAGGAGGATCAGGGACTCAGCCCCACGTTCAAGGCCCCTTGCCCGGGCTCCCACGGCTGCTCCGGGTGGGAGAGCAGTCAGAAGTATAAATTGCATAAATATGCAATGCTGGAAGAAGAGGGATGTGAAGCGAAGAGAGAGATCCTGGCTGTGCCAGGGGCTCAAACCATGGCTGAAGCCGTCCTTTAAAGCATCTCCTAGGAGGTGGGTGGCACTGGCAGTGCACGTCCACACCAGCAGGTCTGCTCAGGCTTTACCTAAAGGTGGTGGGATCTCTTCCTTTGCTGTTTCCCAGCTAGGGAAACTGGAGGCTGGAGCAGTTAGGGGGGTCTGGAGGCGGCCCTGGCCTCGCACCCCCAGCACTGCCCGGGGCTGGCAGCCTCTGAGGAGGCACTGGCCCCGGCTGTCCTGCTGTGCCATCTAGTGGGATGCTGGCCCTGCTTCCCCAGTGGGAAAATCCCTCTGGAGCTGGGGACACCAACACAGCCCCCCGCAATAGGAATTGGGAAAAGGCTCTTCCCCCAGAGGGTGCTGGAGCGCTGGAACAGGCTCCCCAGGGAGGCAGGCACGGCACCCAGCCTGGCGATGCTCAAGGAGCCCTTGGACAAGGCTCTCAGAGCCATGGGGTGAATTTGGGGTGTCCTGCGCAGGGACCGGAGCTGGCCTCGATGGTCCTTGTGGGTCCCTTCCAGCTCAGGCCATGCTGTGATTCTAGGATGCTATGATAGCACCCCAGCAAGACCCTAATTTTACACATCCCAGGACAGCAGCAGAATAACCCCGCCACTTATCTCTTGGCAATTTCTACCCCACAGCCCTTTCCAGCCAGGGGAAGGGGACACCAGGTCAGGTCCCATCCTCCGCTAGCACTGGGTATGTGTATTCACCCAGGAGGGCCAGGGAAACAAATTAAAAGCCTCTGATACCATTGCTTGGCTGCTCCCAGAGGCTGCCTGGAGAGCAGCACTTAATAAGGGAACATCATTGCCCTCTCATGAGTTGACTCAGCTTTCAGTGTCCACTCCAAAGGTCTGCATTTGCCGCACGCACCACCAGAAGATGGCCCGCGTGCATCCCTCCACCACTGAGGACCGAAGCATTGCTCCCACCTCCAGCCAGACACCAGCAGCAAGTGCCAGGGCACGGCGTGCTTCTCGTCCCCTTTACCCCGGGGCAAATGTGTTTGGGTATATCCAGAGAAGCAAACCTGGGGCAAAACTTGCAGGTTTTGGAGGACAAAAGTAGTGCGGGGGGGCTCTGGCTCAGGTGGGGAGCTGCGACTCCCTGCAACCCAGTTAGGATTTCAGCTGGAGGGAGGTCTTGCTTTCCTAGAGCCAGCAGCGTTCCTGTGGAAGGAAAAGCTGATTTATTGGTTTTCTTATCTGCAGCAGATAGAGTTTGACTTTGAAGAGTCGCTTTAAAAGCAAGAAGAAAAACTCTGCTGTGAGATCTCATCAAAGTGAGATGCTGCCACTCAAAATGCTTCATTTCAGTGAGATGCCACGAGGATGGATAAACTTTTTTAGACATTAGCAACTGTGTCAAGTAGCATGCTTCTAGGCAGAAGATGAATCTCTTGCCTTTTCCACCACGTTATCAGGCATTTACTGCAGAGGCACAGCAAACGTCCCCGTGTCACGGGAAGGAACAAGACCTGCCTCCCACAGGAAGCCTCAGAGCTGCACTACGAAACGTCCCGAAGCTGCCCATCGAGCAAGAGCTTGCCAAAAAGGCCACACAGCACAGAATCCCAGCACGGCAGGGGCTGGCAGGGCCCTCCGGAGCTCCCCCCGTCCAGCCCCTGCGTGAGCAGCACCCCCAGAGCAGGGGCACAGGACCGCGTCCAGGCGGGGTGGGAATGGCTCCAGGGAAGGAGACTCCACAGCCTCTCTGGGCAGCCTGGGCCGCTGCTCTGGCACCCGCACAGCAAAGGGGTTTTGCCTCAGATTTCAGTGGAACTTCCCGTGTTCCAGCTTGTGCCCGGTGCCCCTTGTCCTGTCGTCGGGCACCGCTGAGAAGAGCCCAGTCCCACCCTCCTGACACCCGCCCTTCAGACACTGATAAGCACTGAGGAGATCCCCCTCAGCCTTCTCTTCTCCAGGCTGAACAAGCCCAGGTCTCTCAGCCTTTCCTCCCCAGGGAGATGCTCCATCCCCTGAGCATCCTTGTGGCTCTGCGCTGGCCTTGCTCCAGCAGCTCCCTGTCCTTCTGGCACTGGGGGCCCNTGCTGGTGCCGGGGGCTGTTCCTCCCCAGGGCAGCACCTTGCCCTTGCTCCTGTTGGATCCCATGAGGTTCCCTCGGCCCAGCTCTCCAGCCTGCCCAGGGCTCGCTGGATGGCAGCACAGCCTTCTGGCGTATCAGCAGCTCCATCCCTTCATCCAGGTCACTGATGGATGTGTTGAACAGGACTGGACCCAGTACAGACCCTGGGGGAGTCCACTGGTCGCCGGCCCCCAGCCAGACTCTGCCCCGTTGATGACAACTCTCTGGGCCGCTGTGAGGGCAGTTCCTCCTGATGCTGATGGCTTCAGCTCTTTTGCCAAGCAGCATTTATGTCCTTGCTCAGTGGCTTGCTGAGTGCTCGGAGGACCCTTCCCCTGGGCTGGGCCACGGCTCCTGTAGGGCATGCCCTAATTAACACTATCCATCACAAGCGTGACAGGGCTCGTCGAGAAGCGCCATTAGGTTGCACCAGCTGTTGCACTACTCCTAAGCGGGGGTGTCCCTTTTGAAAAATGTCCCCGTCATTAGATCTGGGGCGTTAATTGAACACTGAGCCCAATGCAATGGATAATCCTTTCAGAGCTGATTGATCTTCTCTCCAGAGCTTTCACAAATTTGCTGGAAGAGAGAGATGCATTTCCCTTGGAGAAGAGCTTCCAGAGACCTCCCCGGACCACCTGCACCAGCACCCTCATCCCACAAGCAGATTCAGAACCCACCTTGATGTGATGGAAGGTCTCAGAAATGTGTCAGCCTGGACACGCAGAGGGTCCGGCAAAGCTCTGCTCCAAGCCAGCTGGGTGTGCGGCACTCAAAGCTGAGCAGAAAAGAGAGGAGCCAGGTAGAGCGACGTGCCTGTGAGAGCCGCCGGGGTGACTCCGGTGCCTGATCCTTGGCCAAGCTGCTCCTCAGTGCAGACTCAGCGTGCCAAACCCAGCAAGCTCCGCATGGCTGGGAGGTTGAGCAAGGGAGCTCTGCGTGGGCACGGGGTCAGCAGGCATCAGGGAGTTCTTGGCAGATCATCTCTCTTGGGTTAAGAGATGCGGTTTTCTTCTCTTTTAAAACAAGTAGCACTAACAGTCCTGCCAAGACCAGAACTAGCGGAAAGCAAGAACAGCACAAAGGGGAGTCTTCCTCTCAAAGGGGGGACTTTGAAGATAAGCTCACTCTCCACAGCACGACGGGAAAAAGGACCTCACGTCCACCCCATCTTTCAGATGCTTTAAAACCTCCTTTCTGCATGCAAAGCTTGCATCCCCGTCCCAGGCTAATCCAGCTGCTTTAAGGTTACGCCAAGGCTTAGAGGAGGTTTTGCAAAACATCCTGAACTTTCCTTTGAAGCTCATTTGGTCTCATGGTCCTCCAGGGCTTTCCCATTCCTCCTCTAAGAAGATTCATGAGCTCTGCCATGGAGTGAAGGGCACAGCTGTCCTCACCGGATTATACCCACAGGGAGGGCAGACTGCAACAGCAAGGAACAAAACAGGGACTGGGGTAAGAATCAATTCAGCTGCATCTTAGTGGGATGGCATTTGGGGGAGGACATGGGACAGCTTTGAAATATGGGCAAGGAGCTTCTGGCAGCAGCTGGCTTCTGTTAACCCCTTCTGCAGCAAGCTGCAGCGGTGCCGGGGGGTGGTGGTGGTGGTGTGCATTGCCCGCAGAAGCCCCCAGTCCAAGTTTGGAAAGGTCAGTTGTGGAGCTCATGAGACCAGATTCCTCTTGAATAGCTCAGGAGGTGCTGGCTAATGCATTTAGGGACAAGTAATGCAAAAACCAGATTGCAGCGGGAATAAAGGAGTCGCCGGGGAATAGGTGGGCATCAGCCTGCAGCGGGACAGCCCGAAGGGCCAGTACCACTCTGGGCAGCCTCCTGCTGCAGAAACGCTGACCCAGGGTGGTCTTTCTGCACAGAGCATCAAGTTCCCACTTAGCAACGTGGTCTCCAGAGCCACCAGGTGCTTCAGCAGGAGGTATTTAGCATGCAACACTGCTGCGCAGGCAGGGACCTCCACATGGCTCTGGTTCCAGCTTCTGCGGAGTTTACCCGAGGCCGGCTCTTGCCAAGAGCTATACACAGCCCGGAGCTATGCATTAAATGAACTGTTTTACTTGCAGCAGGCGACTGCCTCCAGCAGAGGAATTAGAGCTGCTCAGCAGAGCAGCCCTGCTGCTACTCTGCTAAAGAGAAGCACTGTGGGAATTCACCAAGGACTTAATGTTCACTATTACTAGGTACAATTAAATTAGATTAACATATGCTTTGGGGAGGAAGTGAAGGTCTTTAGAGCTTCTAAAGAAGGAAGAACTTTTGGAGAAGGACGGGTTTGTAGACCTGGGTTCACAGGTGCCCTTTGGTCCTCTGACCTCACGTCCAAGGGAGCGCTGCAATTCGGCTGTGTGCGCGGGAGCAGGACCTGGCTCTGCAGGATGGGAAAACATCGATGCCTCCGGTGTGGGGAGGTGAGCTGCGTTACTGCATGAGGTCACAAGGGCAAGAAACCTCAGCTGTAGGTTTTCAATAACAGAGCACTGAAATATTAAAGTAATATGGTCTTTATTTCAGAGTTTTTATTACATTTGCCAGGCTCTGAAAGACACAGTGAAAAACAAAAATGCCGGGCTGGTAGAATCCTATTAGATCCATTAATCACCATCAAGTACTAATATCTGTGTACTACCTCCCTGGTGACATTCATTACCACAGCCACTGGGGGAGAGCACAATCCAGCGCTGGCCCCTGCGTGGTACGGAGCCGCTGCGCTGCCTGCGCAGCGCTCAGCCCTTCCCTGGCAGGTGCAGGGATGGCCTTCAGCTCTCCTCGACTGTCAAAAAACCTTCAGCCATCCGCCATGGCTGCTCCCATCATCTCTCTGAACCCACAGTTACTCGAGTTGGCTCCACGTGTCCCTCTCCAGCACAAAACTCCCTTCGCCCACCGCTCCTCTACAGCGGCTTTGCCTGCAGGAGCACACAGTGACTGTAGCAAGGAAAAAACAGACCTTGCGAACGCCAGTCTAAGATATCCTCCACTTTGGATAGCACCACCAAGACCAGCGCAGCAGGAGCAAGGGCCACCCTGGTGCCTCTCCTCACCTGCGTTCATGTCTCTGGAGGCAGCTCCAGGAGCTGGGGCAGATGTTGCATAGCCCTCTTGCAGCAGGGACAGGGTCTCCTGCAAGGAGAAGCATCAGGGACTAAACCCCCAGGAGATCCACCCAAGGATGCAGCCAGCAGGGCAGGGACCTGGTCCACCATCTCCAGGCAGGGCAGACATGGGGGTGTCAGGCGAGCAGACCACCAGACAAGCTCATGGTGATGAGGAAGGCCCAAGGGCGAGCTGGGAAGTCACTCTGTGGGTCAAGGTCTAGATCAGGAATAGCAACAGCCAGGGACAGGCACGGCTCCAGGTGAACTGGAAGCCAGAACCCCTACAGCACAGCCTAGGGAAGGAATGATGGCCCTGAGCTGAGCCTAAATGGGCTCCTGAGCCCATGGGTGTGGGTGGAGGCCCCAGGTGAGGCTGTTCAGGGCCATTAAGGCTAATCAGTGTCCTCAAGGCCCTGACAGTCAGCTGTGAGATCTGACCAGGCTGCTTAAGGCTTGATCCAGCTGGGTCCTGGAAACCTCCCAGGGAGAAGGTAGCACAGCCCCTCTGGGGACGTGCTCCACTGCCCAGCTGGCCTTGCTGTCGAAAGGTCTTTTATATCCAGTGTCTCCCACTCTCGTTTCTTTTGTGTCTGTTGTCTTTCACCTTCCCACCGTGTGCTGCTGTGATAGCCTGGCTCCATCTTTTTGAGCCCTTCCAGCCCAGGGGTTGGAAAGCTGCTCTCAGGTCCCCCCAAACCATCTCCTCTCCAGCCTGGACAAGGGGGCCAGTCCCACAACCCCTTCACAGGGCAAGGGCTCCAGCCCCTGACCACCTCTGTGGTTCTCTGCTGAAGCTGCTCCCATTTACCAACCTCTTTCTTGGTATTGGGGGCCCAAAACTGGACAAAATATTCCAGACATGGTCAAACAGAAGGGGGATAATCTTGTTCCTCAATGTTCATACCACCCAGGATGCTGTTTTTTCTGTAGAAGGGCCATTTTTGGGGCTCTCCATCCACCCATCCACCCATCCATCCATCCATCCATCATTGATCCATCCACTTTTACAACGCAGACCAGAACAGCACGTGTTTCAGAGTGCGTCCTCACTGTGTGGCCCCGCTGAAACCAGCTTGGCAGGCTGGAGTGGGGCCGGTCTCAGGTTGGCAAGAAGAGGCTGAAACAATGCTTCTCCCACTAGAAATAACTCCCTAAAACTCTTTGAAGTCTTCAGTGCACTCTTATGAAAACAAGCCTGTGTTTCTGAGATGCTTAAAGGCTGGCTTTAAGTGTGGCAGATGTCAAAACGTACAAAAAAGCCAAATATTTCACATGTCCTGAATGGATTTAGGCTTTGGTTCTGGGTTTTGGTTTTGTGTAGAACTGTACTTTAGCAACACCCCCAGCCCAGGCAGCTCTTCCCACAGTGTAGCATCAGACCCAACCTGCTCCTGGGAGCTGGCAAAAGCCTGGGGACTTTTTATAAGCCCCCTTTTAGCTGCGGGCTCCCCGGGAATGGGGATGAACGGTCCCCATGGTGCTCCCATTGTCCCTGCATCCCGTGCACCCTTGGCACGCACCGAAGCAGCAGCTCCAGCTCCCAGGGTGGCCCCAGCACCGGGTGAGGGGATTTGGGAAAGGCCTGGGAATGATGTGGGCGCCTCCCTGTGACGGGGGCAGTGCTGGGAGGCCTGCAGGGGAGCTTTGGGGTGCTGCGATCTCCCGCACAAGGGTGCCCCCGGCGGCTCTTTCCCCTGGAGGGGCTCACATCCAAGAGGAGACACCTGAGGTTTCAGCTTGCAGCGTTTAAGGATCAAAGCCTGCCTGCAAGCCTTCATCCCAGCAGGCAGTGGGGAGAGGGGTGGGCAGACAAAGAGGCAGCAGAAGGCGGTGACCTTTTTGCATCCTGGGCAAACGGAAGCTGGAAGTAAAATGCCAGCCCCGTCAGGCTGCTTTGCATCCAAATCTACCGCTTGCTCCTGCTGCTGCCGCTCTTCAGAGGCGCTGGGAGCCTGCTCTGGCCTTGATCTGCTCCCGCTACTTTTTGCAATTGATTTATTTTTAGATTTGTGGAGAGGAAGAACGCAAAAAATAAATAAATAAATAACCTCCCATCCCCACCCCCAGCATTTCAGATCCTGGCAAGCTCCTTGCAGGCTTCCAGCTCTGCAGGGTGATGGAAATCATCTCCACCCTTCCTCCACCTCCTGCCTCTCCCCAGCAGCACCCGGCAAGCCATCCATCACGTGTTGCGCTCAGCCTCGGGGACTGAAGGTCTGTGGGGCCAGCGGCCATCCCCCTGCTTCGGCTCATCCTGCTAGACTCAGTCACCCTCGGGCTTGGCGGCCGTGCTGGGTGGGGAGCCCTGTTTCACGGAGCTTTACAGACGGTGCTTCAGAAAGCAGGAGGACCTGCTGGTTGAGATGGAGAGGGCAGGGTGTCCACATATTGCCCCCGGCTGCCCCTGTCCTGCCCTGCCCTCCCCTTTCCAACAGCCCTGAGAGCTCCCTGGCAGCACTGCAGCAGCGTGGGGGGACGGGCAGCTGCTTGTGGTGGCCCCAGGAAGACCTGTGCTTCGTGTGATCGCGCTGCAAGGAGAAGCATTTGCCTGGGACGACCGGAGCGATGCAACCAAGCCTCGCTGGCAAGAGATATTTTTCCTGTAACCCTGTGAAAGGCTTGCTGCATCACGACTGGCACCATGTGGGTGTCTCTTCCGACGCCGGCCAGCAGTCCTGCCTCTGCCTACAGCGTGTCACTGGTGTCCCGGCCCCTCGGACAGCTGAAGCGAGGAGCGTTGGTGGAGCTGAGGCACTGGGACTGCACGGTTCCTCTTTGTGGTGCTGATATTGCAAATGAAAGGCTGGGTTTTCCAGGTCGCGCTGCTTGTTCTCCACATCTGCTGGTACCCCGTCCTGCCCGGCTGCGGCCGTGCAAAGCGGGAGGAGGCTGGCTCATCTCCCTGCGGCTGGTCTAAGCTCTTGGTGTGACCTGGCAGGAGCCACCGCGCGGGAACGAAGCTAGGGTTACTGCCGTAGCCTGCCTTGTGGTGACGCTGGCTGGATGGACATGCTAGAGGTGTCCCGAGGCAGCGGAGCAGTGCCGTTACTTCTCGGGTGCGTGTGCCTGTGATCCAGTATCTGCTCCCCTTTACGCACGCCCCGGTTAATGCACTGCCCCGATGCAGCCTGGCATCTTCCCACGCAGACCTGCTGCAGGAGTCCGGGAGGGTTAATTGTACGGGAAGCCTGAAGAGGTGGTCTCCTTCCCGGGCTAGCTGGAGCAGGACAAAGGTGGAGGTGCTGTTTTTAAAGCAGCTTTACCTTGGGCTGATTCACAGCTTTTCTTGTGAATTCTCCCCACTCGATGCACCCAAGGCCTGTCATGCTGGTGGGCAAGACCAGGCGGTTTCTCTTCCCACCTGCCTGGGCAGGGAGCACCACTTCTCCGGGTCGAATGGGACTGCAGCCTTGGGCACACGCTTTGCTTCTTCATCCTAATATTTCACCTGCGCCAGCTCCCTCCTCCCCTTGCCACTGCTGACACCAGGGTGTATCACATCTGCCATGAGAGGCTGCTGGCACCACATCGGCACTCGGGCAGCTCCCTGCAGAGCAGTTGTGTCCCCACCGTAGTTAGAAACCTTTGCTCTCTTTAAGACAAATCACAGCCGCTGTCACCTGCCTGGTATTATTTATCAAGATCGAACTTCTTGCAGACTGCAGATAAAAGAAGAAAAAAAAAAAAGGAAAAAAAGTCCATCTCTGCTTGCTGGTCCGTAGGAAATAAAGGGCAGAGTCCTCTGCACCAGCTCCCAGGTAGCTCTCTCTTATCTGCACTGCAGCTCGCTGTTGCATTACTCTCTGCACTTGCTCAGAAAATGCCGAGAGGCAGGACAGCGTTTGCAGAGCTCTGCCAGCCTATCCGGCAGGGTTACTCAGCAAGAACAGCACCAAAAGCAAGAAAGAGCCCAGGATGATCTTTATTAAACAGGGACAAATTAAATGCCCCCAGGAGCAGATACCATTCAGCCTCATTGAATAACCATGCCTGAGAAGATTTCTGTATAAAACAGGGCTTTGCAGCGCAATCTCAATTGGTTTTCGGTCCAGAGAAGAGCCGCAAGGTGTTGCTCATGCATTTTAGGATGCTACTAGTGTAATAAATAATAAATGATTCGATACGAGCAGTAATTAGGGCTCATCCTCACTGAGGGTGAGGCGGGGGAGCGGTCAGCTGCGTCGGCAGCATGCCTGATGCTGGGAGGTGAGAGGGGTCGGTGTGGGTACCCGTTGGAGCGAATCTGCCTAATCCCAGTAGCCGGACAACGTGTCTGGGATGCCTGGGATGCAGCACAGAGCCAGACCTGCTGCTCGGGGACCCTGGCAAGAGCGAGGGGCACCCAGCTGGGGGGATGCTTCGGGAGAGGCTCCCCTGAGTTGAGCCGGAGGGAGCGCTGGCACCCAGACACTGCCTTCCCGGGTGGCCGGGTGGCTGTTTTCGTGAGCAGAAAGGAAAGTCGCTTGAAAGAAGGGAGGCAGGGTTCATAAATCAGGGACTGCGGATCACACGAGTGGCATTTACAGCTCCCCCAGCACCGGTGCGCTGCCAGGGAATGATGCAGAGCCCTCGCCCAGCTTGGCTCTGCTCCCGGAGCATTTCAGCACCTCCTGTCCCCTACCTGCTGCCGCTGCTCATCCAAAACTCTCAATTTCTCAACTGGGAAATGCCAGCTTGTGCTGTGCCCTCACCTTCTGCCTGGCACAGGGAGTCGTCCCCAGCACCCTTTACCCGCTCACCTGCGCCTCCACTGATGGACACAGCTCCTGCAGCTCAACCTATACTTGGTTGCTTTAAACCAAAGCAGAAGCGGCTCTTGAATTCGTTAGTCTATAAGCACTTGAGAGATCCCTGTCTCCCCGGGAGGACAGAGCTCTAATCACAACGTGCCACCCGCCAGGTATTTTCTCAGATTTAATAACTTCAAGGAGCACTGGTTAACCCCAGACCACACCTGCAGTGGCCATGTCTTTCCTAGATTTTTGACAGCATTGGACACGCTGCAAGCCTCTCCCTCAGCCAATACTTCTCTAACTTATCGTGATATCACCTCTGTTCTGCTAAAATAACAGCGTTCTTCCCATCACGCAGACAGAGCTGGGTGAGGGAGGGTGTCGGCTCCTCTGGGAAAGTCCGGCCACGAAAGAGAAATTTAGGATAAGGGATCTGGGCAAACTCCGTGTGTCTCTGCAGATGTCCTGGAGGCTGAAATGTTCAAGCAGAGGGGTCAGGATCCTCGGGTTTAGGAGACCCTCCTCTCCCAGTCTGATGCAGTTTCACTGAGCTAGGAAGGGTAGGCATATTCTCTGAGGACCAAGAGCATCCATGCATCATGTCCTGAAATAAGCCAGTTTTCTGTGACCTGAATCATCTGACTGAGGCAGGAGGAAAGACTCCCCCCTGTCCTGGTCCCTTGGCATCACCCACGTATATAAAATACTTCTCCCTGTTAGCACCTTCCGTAGCAGCAGTGCTTGAAACAACTGCAGAAGCTGGTACGTGCTTTCTCCACCTGGACGCGCGTGGCTGTGGGACGGACGCGTGCCCCGCTCGCTGCGGAGGGACCACCCGCCCGCCACGAACACCCAGCCCGCTGCGTGAAGGCACGCGTGCCGTGTAGGTGCCGGCATCGCCGAGGACGTGCGCGCCCGGCGCAGTCTCGCCCGTGAGAAGCGGCGGCGGCGGGCTCTGCACGGCCGCCTGAGCGCCAAGCCCTGCGTGCCCCGAGCGCAGCAGCACGCGGGTGCTCCCTGCCTGGGTCGCCCGTCCCATCCCGCGCTCCTTTTTACAAAGGCGGGCTGTGAAATGGAGCTTTTCACACGGACCCACCCAGGCTGGAAGCGACAAATTCAGTTAAACAACAAACTGTGGTTTTTTTTGCAGCAGTGTCTGCTGCATGATACCTCATCCATCCGTGCTGTCCTGTGCATAATTGCGCTCTGCGGAGAGCAACCAAGGCAGGGAGAGGTTTTGATTTCCCCTGTGCTGGCACCCTGCTGCAAAGGCCTCCTTGGAAAGCTGCCGGGGCTCCAGCTGCAATTAACCCCGCCGAGGGCACCCGCGGGCGGGAGGTCCCCAGGGAGCCCGAGCGTGCTGGAGCGAGCGGGAGCAGCATCATTACCGCGGCGTTTCCTGAGGTCTCTGCGCACAGGGGAGGTGGGCCAGCACACACCGGGGTGCTAATGAGGACGTCGGGGACCCTGGCGATGGCTGGTCACCGCAGATTGAAAGGCAGGACGGGGCTGTAGAAGGGAGCAAGGAGGGTAAAGTGCTTCCAGGCACAAGCTCCTGCACTTCTGAGAAGGAAGATTTGGGTCGAATGTGGTGATCTGTTTTCAGTTAAAGAGGTGACAAGCAGAAAGGGAGAGCTGCCCGTGGGGAGCAACCCAGCACCCACGGGCGGGAGGGGGATGCGTCCCTTTGGTGGGGTTCCACCGTTCCTGCTTGCACCTACCCACCCGTGTCCCGGGAGGAGGATGTACCTAGGGAAGCAACATTATCTGGGGTAATTCCCCTTCTCCTGCTCTCCTTATTGCAAACACCGAGATGGTTTGCGGCTTCTCCTGACCCTGCTTTCAGCAGGGAGGCTGGGATGATCCTATCTCTCCAGGGTCCCACAGTTCACATCCCCTCTTTCTTTCCCTCTCCCTTCCTTCCTCCGGCTACACGCTTTAAGCAGGCAGAAGAGACCTGCTGCGTGCACCCCAAGGGAGAGGAGCTGCCGGGTTGGGGACTCCTGGGCTTGTTCAGCCCCATGGGCCGCGCAAATGGTGACAAGCTGCTGGGACCAAACAAGCCCTCAGGTGTGCTCGGAGGCAGCACTGGGTTCATAATTAAACTGCCAAGCTTGGCAAACCAGGGCAAGGGAAAGCTGCCTGGGAAGCCCCTGGCTGTGCTGTGATGGGAAGCCGTGCATCACTTCAGAGGGAAGGTGGTCCGGCTTCTCACACCGCTGCCCGCCCCTTGGGAAGCCTCGGTTTGCAGTAGCATGACCCCTCAGCCAAGGCACAAGAAGAGAGAGAAGGTTTGGGCCAAACAAGCAGAATTTAGGGGTTGGTGTTGTTTGGGAACAGCAGAAGGAAACCACTGTATTATCCCAGAACCCTTCACGTGGCCCAGAGCAAAGCATCGTGTTGAGGTTACTGGAGTTCTGTACTTTATGGGGCTCTTTGAAATAAAAAAAGAGCAGATGTCATTTTAAAGAAAGAA
>VZTV01078101.1:5872-21358 GCA_013400875.1 Anhinga rufa
CAATAATGTAAAAAGCTGGTTATGTGCCTACATTAAACCCAGATTTAAAAGCATTAGCACATCACCAATGTGCTCCTGTTTGGCATGTGTTTTATGCCCAATACCCTACTCTGGCACATTAACAATCTGTGTATTCATTTATCAGCAGTACATTTTGAATTGTATATTTATGGCACAGTGCACTTTTCATAGCTGAAAATTAATGAACATGCCTCTCTCGTAACAAACAAGCACCTGTGCTGCATAGTTAGTAATCGGAAACAGATTTATTTTTATTAGTGTATATGTGGGCAAATTTTCTATTTTTTTTAAACTATGGTATGCTAAAAGCTTGATTATAAGAGCATATTCTGCCAAAGGATATCTTTGTTTTATAAACTTCTTATAATTTCTGCCTGTAATATTTTCTTTTCAGATTTAGTGATAATGCCTTCATATAGAACGTAATCATTTGTTTGCAGAGCATACTTGTCTTGACAAATCAAGTTCTGAGCTGTTGCCGACCGCTACTATAACAAAATGAAAATCCACAAGTAATGAGGAAGATGGAACTGAATATTTAACCATTTCAGTTAAGGAGCACTTCCCAAATATCTTTTCATATTGTTCACAGCTCCAATCAAAAGCTGCATTACCTTCATCAGTTTGAACAAACTAATCCTGGGGATGAACTCTTCCTATTTCCTGGCATGTTACTCACCAGTTTTCCTTTTTATTATTTAAGGACAGACTTTAGCCCAGGAATCAAGGAAGGATTAAAAACCAAGAAACCTATATACATCTTGAAATATGCTCCAGGCCCTTAGTTTAATCCTCATTTAACTTCCTACCTGCTACAACTCTAGGAGGTCCAGGGATCTATTCCAGCACCATAAAACAAGTCCACACTATCTTACTCTTTTATTTCTGAGTATAAGGAAACATCTCCTGGCACTGTCTTCACACATCTGTGGCCTTGTTGCTCTGTCCATGGCTCCTTCGTAGCCTGTGGCCTGAAGAGGCTTTTTGGGGGTTAGAAATTGGAACTGAAAGAGCAAAGACAGTCTTTCATCACCCAACTGTAACTGAACTAGACCTCTGTACCACTCAGCACAATACATTTCAGCTTATGATAACACCTGTAATATTACAGTCAAATAAAAACTTTGTCATTGATAATGGTGGAAAAAGGGGTAGCTTGTTCATTTTTACTTCACAGTGTATCTGCATGGAAAACAATCCTGAACTACGAAGATAATCAAATATTTCCAGAGGTGTTAATTTGGGAGCCTCCATTTCATTTCAGTAGACCACAACTTCAAATCCAAACTTGAATATAGACTCTTTCATTGAGCTCTTTAATCAAATTCATTTGTAAATTAAGCTACAAACAACCTGTCAAAGTCCATTAAGAAACTTGAACAAAACTCTTCTGGAGTATGTACTGTACACCACCATGCAGTATAGCACATCGAGCCTCAGATCTACACTGCTCTTCTCTGTGGCGTTTTGCAAGACTGTTGGATGCAAACGCTGTTTTTCAACAGCCTACATCAAACACAGTTTCCCGTTCACATACCAAGATGGAAATAGTAATGTAAGAATGCCAAAACATCTAGCCAAAACCGATTCTTTTGCATCCACCAAGCTAATGGCCATCTTGCTAGTTTTCATTATGTATCCCTTATGAGTTTTACAGTCACTACAACCTTAGGAATATACACCGTATGGGGAAAAAAATTAGCATTTACCTTCTCAGTCATCCATCTTACACCAGAAAAACATTTACTTCTAATGAAGAAGTGCATATTTGTCAGTATTTCAAATATAAAGCAACCTACTAACAAACCCATTAAGAAAAAAACTACTTATTTAAATAGCACTTAAGTTGCAACAAAAATTTTGTTGAAGTAAAAATCATAGCTGATGCTGAAGCCCTGCAGCCCTGACCTCCAGCAATAAAGAACAAGTCTGAGATTAATTGCCAAATCAGTTCTTTCTCTTGCAGGACTGTTGGGAGTGCAACTTCTTGCAGACACGTTCAGGAAGAGCATCAGGCACAGCTCGTTCACAACCTGGGCCACCAGCCACAGAAAAACCTTCTAGTACCTCAAAGTTACTATCGTACCTCCACCATCACCTCATTTCAAAGCTGTCTAAACTCAGAAACTCAACACCAGCCCAATTCCCAGCATAGTACCAGAATGGGAAGAGGACAAAGTTCTCCAGCTTTAACACTGAGAACTGGATGGTGCTTTTCATGGTCCAGTCACAACCCAGCATGGTGTTTAAGCTGCATTTTTGCTTAGAGTTCAGTGAAACCAGGATTTGTTTTTGGGAAACTTATGTGCTTCATGAGTTGTGAAAGAGTCCCTGGGTTAAACGCAGTGGGGTTTGCAGAACACAGAAGCTGGGAATGGAGTAACGTGGAAATTTTGGACTCTTTGGGGAAACATGTACAAGGCACGGCTCACTAATAACACGCTATGAAAAAAGGCAAAATGTTCCTCTGTGTCAGTAATGAGATCTTCTCAGTTTGGCCTTTTAATGCTGATGTCAACAGTAGCCCCATCCAATTTTAAAAGTAGAATATGTTTCAGTAATTTTTACTGCAGTTCTCTACTATATTTTACAGTAATAATGCTGTTACAGCTATGATGATCTAAGGACATAAGCACAGCAGAATTTGCAAGAAGTAACAGCTTATATTAAAACTTAACTAATATTAAAACAGCTAACATAACTGAAAAAGCAGGAATGTTTTTCAGGCACATATTCTTTTTCAGGAGCAGAGCAAGCAACAAACCTCAAGCTCAATTACGGAAGTTAAACTCAAAGCAATTGTTCCCCTACTACACTTACCTCATATTTAATAGTGTTGTTAGGTTTGGCAGGTTCTTTTCTTTTTAAGAAACAACTTTAATAATAGCACCTCCCAGTGCTAGAGGTTACAGTTAGTATCTGAGGAAAATGGAGAATTTTCCTAAGTATGGTACTACTGCGTTTATTTTATTAGTATTTCTGGGGATTTCTGGTCAGATGGGTGCGAAGATATTTTTCACCAAATTCATAACTAAATAAAAATCCCCTTAATTTAAAATGAGAGTACATTAGAATTGGTTTAGGTCAGTAAAATTAAAAAGCTTAACTTTCCTTATCAAAAGGCCAAAAAGAATCCTGAAAGGTTTGCATACTCAAGTCTTCTGATAACTGTTCACGAGAAAAAAAAAAAATTGTACAAAACTTGTATTGTCCCCAGTATGAACTTACTGTTAATTGAAGTTTTGATAACTGATGAAAAAGTGTGAACTACTTCACTGCCACAAACTTGGAAAACAGTATTCGGATGTAGTTGGAAATGGAAATCGTCAACTATCCTGTTTAAATATTAAAAGCCAGAGGGGTGGGGCTCGGCTCAGTTTCACTAAGCTCAGCACACCACAAACCACTGCAACACCACCATTTAGCTCTTGTGCACAAATGTTTATCCACAGATCTCAATACATTCAGCAAAGAAAGCTCATCTGTATTTTAGAACAGCAGAAACTGTGTCATATAAAGACAAAATTACTTGCCTAGGCTTACAGAAAAGTTTGTGGAAGAAAGCTCATTTCACTTTACTTCCAAGCCTATTCCACACCCATGATATCAACAACAACCTTGAAGTAATCTACAGTAAACCTAAATATTTAAAGCCATATGTTCAACTCATTTCAGCACAGATGACCTGACAGACTGAAAGACAAACATCACAGGTAGAAGCTATCACACAAATCAATACTACTGTGTCACTCCATATACAGATTGTTATAAGAAATGCACATTGCAAGACACTTGCAAAGCTACACTGAATGAAATATTTATAATTGCTGAGTGGACTTGACACAAAGATCTTATTTTAAAATAAAAAAATACAGTCCTTATTCACAGTTTCTTGCACAGGTACAAACTGATGGACTTCTGTATGACTTTGTTTTCTAAGCTGTCCATTTGCTTGCTTTTATCAAGTACCTCTTTGTTCTCCAACACTTCTCAAGGAACCCTTATTGCAGCAATTCCCAGTGCCAGGAAGCTCCAGCCATGCTCTTCTGCATTGTTCAATAAGAGCAAGAGCCCCACAAAATATTGAATTTGCATTACAGAACAGGAAAAGACATTTACAACTATTTCACTGCAAGTCCCGGAAAACAGGAATCTGAAACGTAAATTCAGAGAGACCCTTAATATGTAGAAACTACTAGGCAGGACAAGTACAATCTGAAAGTTTTTCAGATCCTAAATTTGGGTTGGGATGACAGAAGATGGAGAGCTTTTGAGTCTACCCTTCAGATAAATTTCACAAAGGGCTTAATATTTATCATATAAACTCAAACAGTTTTATCTTAATAGAATGCAAAGTCCAACAGAGGTTAAAGCAGGTGTGTTTACACAGGCACCCATTCACCTGTCATAGGGACAGAAAGCAACGATTATTTAAAAGGACCTGAAACGACAGTTTGAAAACAGAGTAAGGAAAATGGTATCAAATTGAAACTGCATGGACAAGTTCGGCTTAAAGAATGCAATTACACAAACTAAATTAAGGAAAAATCTCCTTCTGAGAAAGGCAGGGCATGCTCTTTAGTCTGACAAGTGGCCAAACATGTTCCTTAGCCTGCTCAAAAAACTTCTGTAGCACCTGTGTCTCACAGCGCTGGAGCAATCCACAGGGAATTGACATCCAGTCTGTAAATCACAACACACCTGAGCACAGTTCCCAGCATTGACACTATATAAGATGATGTCTTTTGTTTCTTTGATCAAGAGTCAAGACATTTATTCTAGATCCAACAGTGTACTGAGATAAGCCTGTGACTCTAAGCAGGGTGGTTAAAAGTGACTGATTTTTCAGAAGAGCTCATTACTGGCAGCTACTGCTTTTTCAGCTGACAATAAGATTCTTAGTTCCTTTGCTTTCAGCCGCTTACTGTACAATTAATCTAATAACATATATATAGAGTGGGAAATGTATTATAAATCTATGATTAACACAGGTGTGAAAGTATATTACCTGTTGAGTAATATTCTCCATCAGAATTCTTGGACCTCCCCTTCCTGTTTAAATAATGAGATACCCCCCTGGATTTTGTAGGGTAGTACAACTACATCTTGAAGTTGTACATCATCCAGATGCCTTGATGAATTAAGTTCAGTATCACTAGTACCAAGTTTTTGTAGCACATAAACTAATTTTATCATCTGTCAGCCAGTTTCACTCCGCGTGGTCTCTCACACTGACCTGGGAGCCTCCTCATCCATTTGCTGTACCTCCATCTTCTCAAGGGCCTTCTCAGTCAGCCTGAGGGAGAATAAGCTGCAGCCATCTACTCTGCAGGGCATAAATCTGCTGTCTGGTGCAAGTATTTCAGTTCTGGGAAATCAGAAGGCTGAAGGCAGCAGAAGCTTTTCATACAGTTATTTTTGACAGAGAAACTAACAGTGAAAAACCTGAGAGCATGTTCTGCTTTCAGCATTACAGACGAAGGAGCAGAAGCATTCTGGAGAAGTTAAGGACATTTTCTATCCAACTTCTCTCTACAAGAATCTCCTTCCCATCATCTTTGACTGAACTGGAGCCAGCTCAACAGCTATGTTTCTTCCTCACCAAAAACGGTGGCTTTGGGTACTCAGAACTCCCCGATATAAGGCTGGGTGCTATTAACATATTGTTTATTTTTCAACAACCGTGTTGCACAAAAAGATCCTGAACTTGTTTTTCTCCCATCTGTAGTCTGATACTGCTCTTCCTATGCAAGCAAAGCCCTCCATCAAAATCAGTCATGTTCCTTCCTTTTTATGTTTTACTATGATCAAAATAAATATTTATACCATTACATAAAACTCATAGACTATGTAAAAGCACTTAACTTCAACTGCAGTAAAAAATGGACAAGACAGGACCTCAATGATATTAAGCTAGTGAGTGTTTTTTTCAGAAAAGAGGTCTCACAATGAGTTTTCTTTGTCCCTTAAATGAGGCAATTTTAACGTAGTAGTTTGCTATGCTCTCAGTTTTTGTGTAAAGGATGTAACAAAGCATACAATTATTTTTCCTCATGGATTTTAGTGGAAAGCCTGAAAGAAATTTTCTTAAACTTGCTGCTTACCTCTTTCCCCAAAAGGGCATGTTTCTCTTGGAAGGAAGGAAGGAGGGAAAGAGAGAGAGGGAAAGAAAAAAGGAGGTATATTACTGGTAACAAAGGTTTTAGCATCCACTAAAATGTCAGCTAAAGTTGCCAAATAAATACTTACATGCTGCTGATGACCGTTTGTTTAGGAAAAGGAGATTTAGCTGCTCACATGTTCATTAGCACACAGAGAAATGGATGAAAAATTCTTTTGGTGCTTAAAACTGATGCCATGGCCGCTGCTTACAAGTATTTCTAATACACAGTGGGTAAAAAGTGAATAATGACCAGATTAAGATATTTAGGAAAGCAACGACTGAACTTTTTTTTTAAAAAATGAAGCAACCGACAAAAATGCCCCTTCTTTTTCCTGGTTGCTCTATAAACTCAAAATGCTTGAAGCAGATTGCCTGTTATTTTAGCAAAATATGGTGATTTCTGAGCGTTCCTGTGCTTTTACATATTTGAGTTTTGCAATGATTCAGGCATTATTGCTCTGTAATAGGTGTGGCTGCCTTTGAAATGTAAGCTCACAGCTTCTGTAGTCAGTGAACCATTGCTGATAGGGCTGACTAGTCAGAAGCAAAACTGGCTAGTTATGAAACTACTATAGTATATCCTTTATCTCATACACATTTAAAGGATTTACCTATCTATCCCACTGCAGACCTACTCATTGAGTAGGAGCCAACAGCATATGATTGTGTTAATTAATCTGCTATTGTGAGTAAAGGAACAGCTGCAGTGGTCTCGTGGATACGTTGTCAAAGGAAAACAATGTAATGTTAAGCTTCTGACTGCATATTCTGTTACAAAGGAGGTTTACGAGAAGTTAAATTCATAAATCACAGATCATTTTTATAATAATAATAAATATCATCTGACCTTTAAAGGAAAGGTTTTAGCATTCTTAATTTCAGTTTGAAATATGTTCTGAAATATGATACTTAAGCTTTAACCCAATTCTTTGTTTTGAAAACAAACATTCCCCAGAAATGATAGGAAATGGTAGTAGCTATAGAAATGACCTCTGACTGTACTAGATACATGCCATTGTAGTTTTAACAAAGATCAGAGCCCAAAATATCAAGTTAAAAGAAAAAATTGTTGGCTTCCATCCAATGCCTCTTCTAATAAAAACACAATTTCCAATATTATACAGAAATGCAGAATGAAAGGAACATTCATTACAGGAAAAACACATTATTTACATAGGATTTTATCTTTTTTTACATGGAAAAGGGTACAAAAAATACTTTTTCCTAAGTAAAATAACATAATCACTTTTGTGATTCAAATCTACCCCCTACCAAATCCTTTTGGACAGTATATACATCAGTCCTTTCATAAACACCCAAGTGGTGACTGACCCAAAAGAGAGAACAAATAGAAATTTTTTATGGCTGGCACTTTGAACATAACCATAGAAAATTATGTTAGAAATGCAAGTAGGAAAAGTTTCACAATTCAAAGATGCCTCGACTCAATAGTAACCTTGTGCTATGGCTGGCATGATTTCATGAAAACACCCTGAAAGCCTTTTAATTCAGAAGTGGATTGCTTACTGAAGTAAAGAGGAACATCCAATACAACCATTATTTTAAATAACAGGGACCAGATTCTCAGTGGGTACAAACAGCAAATCTCCACTGGTATTCATATTCTTATGTCACTTTTCACCAGCACCAGAGCTGGTCCAAAAAGTCCTGTCTGTCAAGCAAACATGTCAAATTACAGAATTCTTGCTTTATTTTGTTTATTTCTTTTGACAGTTGTAGTTGACTTTATTGGCATATATGCTTTTGATTAGATAAGCTGCCATTTTATTTCTCTTAAATCTTTTATGTCTGCCATCCTATTCTTTTCTCCTTATTTAAAAAAAAAAATAAAAATCTGTTAAATTTGTGAAACCAAGGACCCAATCCAGAGCTCTGGTACACTGGAATGACTGATGATTTCAGAGGAAGTATGCCAATTTTAGTCTCTACAATGTCCTGGCACCAAAGGAGATGTTTCACTTCAACTGGAGTGGAACATATAAGAAAGCCTGAAGTAGCTATATTCATAATTTTAACTGTGATTTAAAACAAAGAAAAAGAAAGGAGCATAATTTTAGATATGAATCACCAGCACACAACTTGATAACCCAGCAGTAACTGTATGGCACCAAACAACAGATTTCAATCCAACAGCAGGCTCCAAGGAAAGAGAGCAATGCCAGAAATTAGGACCCTAGTGTTTTAAACCCACGTAAGTGATATCTTCCAAATTAAAGGGTTGTTCACAATAAGAATCATTTTATGGCTCACAAAATGCAATATGAGCTATGGATACCAAAATAAATAAATAAATCTAATAATATCAGTGGATATTCTTTGCGTTTAGAGGATGTTCTTCAGAGTAAATTCTGGTATTTGTATACTCAGTATCCCCCCAAAATAATATATGAGCTCTTGAGAACTGCCATCTGTATTTGGGCTCATACTTACTATTATTTAATATATCTATCTTTTACTAAAATATCAGCATTTATCTGTTTCCTGAGATATGCACACAGTATTCACCTCAACTGTGTAGAATCGCCAGTTGCTTGCATAAGGTCATTAAAACAACATTTTGTAACTTTAATCAGGCTCCGTGAATTCATAGCATCACAGAATCACAGAACGGTAGGGGTTGGAAGGGACCTCTAGAGATCCCCTCGTCCAGCCCCCCTGCGTGAGCAGCACACCTAGAGCAGGGGGCACAGGACCGCGTCCAGGCGGGGTGGGAATGTCCCCAGGGAAGGAGACTCCACAGCCTCTCTGGGCAGCCTGGGCCGCTGCTCTGGCACCCGCACAGGAAAGGAGCTTTTCCTCATATTCAGGTGGAACTTCCTGTGTCCCAACTTGTGCCCGTTGCCCCTTGTCCTGTCGTTGGGCACCACTGAAAGGAATCCAGTCCCATCCTCTTGACACCCGCCCTTCAGATATTTATAAGTATTGTTGAGATCGCCCCTCAAGTCTTCTCTTCTTCAGGCATCATGAGTGACTGGGTTGAGGACTTCAGTGAGGTTGATTGGGTTGGGCCTTCATTAATACTCAGTATTATGTTTCATTTTACAAGTCAAAATTCTCAAATAAAACAATTTCTTCGACTTTAAAAGCCTGATTAAAACAGTGCTATGGGCTGAGACTTAGTTTGATGCTATCCACTATTTTCATTTGACAAAATATGCCATAATTTTGGAGAACATCAGATATATATTTTAATAGGAAATTACAGCTTTGATTACAGTACAGTTCCTTTCAGGCTATGAAAAGAAGAATGCATGGAGAGAAGCAAATTCCCTAAGTTTCCATAACTGAAATCTAAAAAGTTCCCAGAAAATAACTGAAATAAAAAGATACTTTGGAATAAATATTAAATTCTGTTGTGCTTATGACTGGAAGGCCACCCATGAAGCCTCAGCATCAGACATAATAAATGTTTTTATTGATGTTCTCTTTCCTCAGAGATTAAATGAATCTGAGAGAGTTGGGGTTGTTCAGCCTGGAGAAGAGAAGGCTGCGGGGAGACCTGATTGCGGCCTTCCAGTACTTAAAGGGGGACTATAGGAAGGATGGGGATGATCTCTTTAGCAAGGCCTGTTGTGACAGGACAAGGGGTAATGGTTTTAAACTAAAGGAGGGTAGGTTTAGACTGGATATAAGGAAAAAAATTTTTACTATGAGGGTGGTGAAATACTGGCACAGGTTGCCCAGAGAGGTGGTCGATGCCCCATCCCTGGAAACATTCCAGGTCAGGCTGGACGGGGCTCTGAGCAACCTGGTCTAGTTGAAGCTGTCCCTGCTCACTGCAGGGGGGTTGGACTAGATGGCCTCCAAAGGTCCCTTCCAACCCAAACCATTCTGGGATTCTAGGATTCTATTCTGCCAATTAACAACTGATTTTTATCTCTGTGATCCAGCTTCTCCTGGATGTTAGCACGAGTTGGTCAAATTGATGCACGTTCCTCTGCAACCAGTCAGCCACCTGGCAGTGATCCTATACAAGGTGAAAGAGTATTTTACAATCTCTCAGATGGCTAGAAGAGCAAGTGATCTGGAGGTGACATTAGGGAATAGCACTTCCACTGCCCATTTGGTTATTATGATTGTTAAGGGGCTCTCCAAAACACAGAACATCCTAAATGGAAATAGACTTATCACCAACAACTACAAGACAAATCTACCCTTTAATTAATGGAAACCTGAAGAGTGTTCTAGCTATTTGGGAGATTGCTTGTAGTTATACATCAAGTCAACATATCAAATTAAAACAGTTCTAGGATATTCCATCAATTGCCTGAGTTGAACAACTAGTACTGCTTTAGTCATCACAGCTTTGCAGCCACTACTTATTAAAGATGCCTGGTTAAAAACTCACACTAATTTCTATTGTAATTGCACCTATTTCAATGTACTAGACATTTGCTGTTGTGTGACAGAAAAAAAAGTGGTATCAGCCAGTCCAAGAAGAATAATGCAAATATAGAGTTATCAACCTATTTGATAGCTGATACAATAATACTTTTACTTTGGACCTACTCATGATGAGTACTGGCTGAAGAAAGATCTGCAATTTTCTAAAAAAAGAACTACAGAATCCAACTACAGAAGCTCAATATAGGCTAGCATATAAATCACTAGACTGAAACTCAGGAGGTGCTCCACTGACTCTTCCACTGGAATACTGAATGACCTCAGGCAAATTTTTGCCTTTCTTTCCTCAGTTTTGCAACATATGGAATGGAATTAGCAATATTTTACCTCAATTTTTTTTTTTAGATTTATCAACACAAAATATGGTGTAAAAGTTATCTGTTTATGTATTAGACATGAAAGTAGCTGACCAAATGACGCTGGTTAAATATTTTTGTTTTCAGAATAGTTGAAACAATGTGTTAATATAAACAGATGAATCCATCCTGGCATAAAATAGTTCTCTATAGAAAACATCAAAATAGAAGGCAAAAAAGATTCCATCAAAAATAACGGAGCATATAGCATCCTGTGATAAGAAGTGGACATCATCTACAGAGAAATGTGCACGAAGAGAAATCTTTAAAGCTTATGAATCCATACTATCCCAGAGAGTCAAACAGAATTTCCCCAGACATCATCTTCTAAAAGCAGAGACAGAAAAATAATTGACACACTCTCTTAGTAGAATAAAGACACATCCATTTCTAATGTCTGACTTTATACAGGTATTTTGGCATGTGAGCAATTAACTAAATTTGTCAGGACTTGTTGTACTTACTGTACTTATCGCATACAGTCCTTATTCATAAAGCCTACGACTTGATCACAACATTAGCTAATGCTTCTCCAAGAGTAACTACCAGGAAATACTTCCTGCCCAAAGGCTCTTTCAGCAGTAGAACAAGTGACTAACTTCACAGTAGATGTGGCTTTTACCAGTATACTAGAGACAAAAATATATTTAAAAGAAAATCAGAAAGAGTTATGAATCAACACAGCAGAGATCTCAGTCAGGAGACAGAACATTTGCACAGATAGCAATATGTAGCATAAGCAGTACACAGACGTACAAAGGTAAACAACAATAATGTACTATAAAATGAAAGTAAGAACAAAGATCTTCCCAAAGAAGATTTTTCCAAAGGCCACTCCCAACCAAATGAGACTGCAGGAACTGCTAATATCATACAGAATATTCCACCTAAAGATTCATGGTTAGAGGCTGATGTATGTGGTAGGAGAAGACAGCCATTACCACCTGAGAGTTGATTGGTATAAGAATGCACTGGCTTGAGGGTATGTGGAAACTGTGCATTGCCTCTGCTGTGGCAACAAATAAAAGGCTACAAACTCAATGCCTTTCAATTCGAATCTCTCTTCAGTACTAAAATAAATAAATAAGTAAAACAAACAAGCACGAGAGAAAAGTAACGATGGTTTTAGACTCCAGTTATTTACCCCCCACCCCAAATGAAGATAACAGCTGGAGACTACCAGCAGGATCATGAGATGACAGGATAACCTATCCACAACCCACTGGCACTCTACATCCTAGCCCTAGAACACCCTTGGATCCTAAGTGAATTGCGAATTTTTCAACTGTGGGTTGGGGGTATTGGAAAATTTTACATCATTGAAAATTAAGTTTCTCACCAGAACTTGGAGCTCCCAGTGAAGCTTTCCTTGGATCCAGTATGGTACTTGAAAGCACGCCTGAGAAGGACTAAGCATTCCAGACAAAACATCTGATCAGGACATTAGAAAGTTCTTGTCATTATGCAGAGTCAACTGGAAACAGATACCGAACAGATTTCTTCAACCATTGGAAGGCATTGGCTGAATATCACATAGTACTACAAGTAAATAATAAAAGAACTAAGAAAATCTCCTAAGGGGAAGTTATAAACCTTCCCAGATTTGAAACTGAAAACATGGAAGACAGAAGTATAAACAGTGCTTCCTTCTGAGACTGCAAGCAATGAGTGACAGCAAGACAGACACGAGGCAGAATGCAGTTTCATTTCTGACAATACAAGATTAAAAACCCTTAATGTTTTTAACAGTTTTCAGCTAACTCTGGCAATGGAAGTCGTCAATGAAACCGTATTAAACGTGGAGTGCATGATCAAAGACTCTCAGCATCTCAGAAATAAACAGATTTGGGAGGTTAATGCTGACCAAAGCTTAAACTCCATAAACCCTGGTAACCTCCGTTAATCAGGTAAACTCTGTTAACCCTGGTTAAGGGCTTGTGAGACAAGGTCAATATAGATCAGGGCAAAGTTTGAGCTATTCAGTATCTGAGGCCCAAAGAAAAAGGAAGGATATGAAGATTTGTTTGCAAGTTAAAACATGTAGAGGAATACTTTTTTAATCCAATTATCTAAGCCAGTAGTTTGAGATTGCTATTGGCATAGATGTCCAAAAGATCTCTATAACCTTAAAGAAGAGTTGTGAGGCAGAAGAAATTCCTTAAAAACCCTTGTCATGAGGTGCTAGGGCAAAAGAAACAAGAGTTGATGGCTTGTCTGCCTTCTTACTTCCTTGAGACAATTCTACTAGCAGATTTTACAACTAAGTACTAACACAGATTTTTACTAGACATCACATATTCCTGACAAGAGTCAGAGTGCAGGGGACTTAAGTGGAAGCAGTCTGCAGTACAGTATACTTAGAACTGCTTGCCTCCTGTGCTCCAGAGCAGCAGATTGCTATAAGCAATCATAGCCTTCAGCACCCTTACATGTAAATGCATTCTAGTGAAGAATGAGAGGTGGTATGTCAGAGCTGAGTCTTCAAGGATTGAGCTTCTTAGACTGTGATGTGGGAAGATAGCAGAGAAGCAACCATTATACACATAGATGTCTCCTGAACACTTCATGTACTACAAGACAAGTGGGACACACCAGATAATGATTTGGTAGCTTTCCATCCATCTGGAGATGACTATACTGCATTGTCATTTTGGTTGTCTGTTTTCCTCTTGTAGCTTAAGTTTAGAGTTACTGCATCACAGACCCAACAAAATGCATAAAGGCAGTCCCTCAGTTATATCCATTTACAGGGAAGACCCATCCAGGAGACTACTGCTCACCATTCCAGGTAGCATAACATAAATTCAGAAATGTCAGAAATCCCGAGTATCAGCTTCAACAAAGCACTGATGCTGGGTTGGTCTTCCACAGCCAAGACTTCCGACTTCCATTTTTATATGATGCAGCCAGTTTCATAGGAAAAGCAAGTATTTTCAGCATAAAAAACCAAGGTATGGTTTTTTACATTCTTGACTAGTATTACTGTATGTGAGCTATACTTACAATACTTGACTTCGGTTAAATTACATAATTTAATTTCAGACTCATTCACTCACCTCATTGCTTTTTGAGTATTTTCACCATCGCATTATTAAATCCTGTAATAATATAATTTTATTTAAGGTATTTTCATCATATGCATGGTAGTCATTTGCAACAGAACACTCATTCCCTAGAGCTGTTATTCCTGGGAAAATAAGAAATAGGGGGGGAAAGCCTCCTTAGTTTTTCCGGCTCTACATTCCCTTGCTTACTCATTAAGGGGAAGAAAATAACCACATCAAAACTAACAAAGCTGTCATCTTGGGTTAGAAGACAGAAAGGCAGATTCTGCCATGGGGGCATGCACAGATCTAGAACCTGCAGATACATAACCATACACTTTAGATGAGTTTAGAAGATGATGTTGAAATTAAGTATGACTTTTTCCATTGCATATCTATTACTACAGAACAGTCCTTCTGTGTATGGCATTGTCTCATCCCCTAAGAAAATGTATTTACAAAATGCTCCCAACTACACAGTAATTTCCTGAGAAAATGTATATATTCTAAATTTTTCAAATCTATTTCTAAAGCAAAGTAATTTCTAATGAACTGTGGAAGAAAAAGATCTAAAAAGAATTTTAAGTGAATAAATTACAGCAATTTTTACATTAATTTTTTTTTAAATATTGGTCACTAAAGGAAAGACTATTCCTATTCTTAATTTCATTTGGTACCATGATAAAGCACAAGCACTGGAGAGTGGTAATCGCAAGACTCATTTCAACCACGCACTATAATATGCTGGAAGTGACTTACAATGGAATCATTACGCAAAGCCTATTATATTTGTCAAAGCCTTTTAAGTAACAGCAATGGAAACAGTGAGAAGAATAGCAACATGGGTCATCAGATGAAGAAAGAATCATATTCTATGGAAAAATATTTGCATGCCTTTTTCTGAATCCTCTCATGAGAGCTTTAATTATAGTGCTTCTATAAGGAAAGAAACAACAATTGTACTGATTATGTAGGTCAAGATTTATTTTTTTTAAGAGATAACACCTCACCATATGTAATTACAAATTTGTAAGACAGCGCAGAACCACCTAAGTGACTATTCTTAGAAAACAAGGTTCTTATCTGATCAAACATTTCTTGGTACCATACAAAGTACAAGTCAAAGGACATTAAGAATCACAGGAGAGAGACTGTTTAAATACAGAAGACCTAGCCACTCATCTGGATTATACTATCTAGAATCATTAACCAAATGGAAAATGCATGTCTATTTTTTAAATAACATTAGTACACAGCGATTTTCTATGGCATCAACCAGAAAAAACTATTCTGGCTTACCAATCACAATACTTTCTATCCCAACTTATTATCTCTGCAAACGGGTACCCGTAGGATGAGAAACACTCAACCAACTGATCAGAACTTGAGCAAAAATGTCATAAATGGATGGTGTCTTAATATCTCCAGCTTACCAGTGTTTAGCATAAGCAAATACACAGAACATAAATAGTACTGC
>VZTV01078107.1:0-13930 GCA_013400875.1 Anhinga rufa
AGCGGGGTTAACCCCCCGCCGCGTCCAGGCGAGAGCCTCCAGCCCCTCGTCTCTTCTGCTTTGCCAAAAGGAGCCCTTATCTCGCTGCCGTGTCACCCTTCCGCCTCTCCCCCCCCCCGAGAAAAAGACAACCTATGAGTTCGATGTGTCAAAAAGCACAGGGCGGCAAGCACCGGCTCCTCTGCGGCCAGCTGCCGGGCTCGCCGAACGCCGAACCCCGCGGCAGGGAAGGCATCGGCCCCCGGGCAGGCCGGCGGCAGGGCGCCCTCGCCCTCGCCCCGCTCCGGGCCTGTTGGCCGCCTGGACGCAGCCCAAGCTTCTGCTTGCCAAGACGGATCAGATAAGGAGCACAAAGCCTCGCTTTTTCACCCACAGAGGAGCCGCTCTCATGTGATGCCGCCACCAGCAAGCCATGTGATGAGGGCAGGGCATAAAGGACCATTTTCTGCCCAGTGCCACCTTCGGAAGAATTAGCTTTTTGTGTTTCCGAGGACACAAACAAACCTAGGAGGAGCACTAACCCTGGAGCAGCAGGGTTCTTGCTGGGGCAGGGTGGTTTGCAACAGCTGGGACACCCATCGGCCCCCGGCCCAAGGGAGAAGGGCACGCGACCGAGCTTTGCGATGATATAAAGCTTTAAAGCACGTTAAGGATAAAGGGCATTTATATCTTCCACATACCTAAGGGCTGACAGCAGCCCCAGTTTCACTTACAGGGTGGTTTTACGAGGGTGACGCTTGGGGCGGTGCCCTGGGTATCGTCCTGGCCTGCTGGATATTCAGGACAGGTGAGCTCGCACCCAGAGCCGCCCTCCTCGCCACCTCAAATGCATTTCAGGGACAAGGGGCGGCACAGAGACCGGGAACAGCGCTCCGAAGCTGCGAAGAGCCAAAGTCAGGCTTGTTTCCCTGCGTTAAGGCTGCAAGGAAGGTCTCCCCAAAGGGGGAGGTCCATTATTGGTTATGTTTGCTCTTCCACCTGCAGGTATAGGTGCTGTATTCGGCCCCTACCCCGACCTCAGGCATCGCCTGATGATCCAGTCTGTTTTCCTTTAGACTGTTTAGAATCGTGGAATCACTGATGTTGGAAAAGGCCTCTGGGATCGCCAGGTCCAACCGCCAACCCCACACCCCCAGGGCTCCCACACCACGTCCCCAGTGCCACGTCTGCAGGGTGTTTGAGCACCCCAGGGACGGTGACTCCCCCACCTCTCTGGGCAGCCTGTGCCAGGGCCTGACCGCTCTGGCAGGGAAGGCATTTCCCTCATCTCCAATCTAACCCTCCCCTGGCGCAGCTCGAGGCCGTTTCCTCTCCTCCTGTCGCTTGTTATTGGGAGAAGAGACCGACCCCCCTCCCCACAGCCTCCTCTCAGGCAGCTGCAGAGAGCGATGAGGGCTCCCCTCAGCCTCCTCTTCCCCAGGCTGAGCCCCCCCAGCTCCCTCAGCCGCCCCCCAGCACACTTGTGCTCCAGACCCTGCCCCAGCCCCGCTGCCCTTCTCTGGACACGCTCCAGCCCCTCCATGTCCTTCTTGTCCCGAGGGGCCCAAACCTGACCCCAGGATTCGCGGGGCGGCCTCGCCAGTGCCGAGCACAGGGGCACGATCCCTGCCCCGCTCCTGTGGCCACACCACCCCTGACACAAGCCAGGGTGCTGCTGGCCCCCTTGGCCACCTGGGCACGCTGCTGGCTCATGCCCAGCCGCTGCCAGCCAGCACCCCCAGGCCCTTCTCTGCCGGGCAGCTCCAGCCACATGCAAAGAGGGGAAAACTCACGGCAGAACTCCTGAGAGGAGGGCTCTCGGCTGTTCTGAAAACTGAGGTTATCCAAGGGCTGATCTTCCAGGCACGAAGACCCGGGCTTCCCTTCCTGCATCTGTCTGGTAACAGCACAAGAGGAAAAAATTAATAGGATTGGCATTTTCCCTTCCACAAAGGGTAGAGGCTGGCAGGTGCGAGATCAGCTGCAGTTTGCCGCGACTATTTGGCTTTGCCAAGCAATGAAAAGCCCGGTGGAGGCCGGCAGATGATCCCTAGCGCTGAACCAAGAGGAAAGTTACTCTATTCAGTCAAATCTAATGCTGGAAACGTCCCCACTTACCAGGGCAATCCCCCTCCCGGCAGCAGCACAGGCCACGTCTGTCTCTTCCACGGCAGACAACATCATTTTGTTGAGGGCAAAATTGTGATTTCTCAAAATAGGATGGAGCAGAGCAGCCTCCGCTGCCTGCCAGCGTTCACAGGGCGGCACAGAGCAAGCTACCAGGTGCCAGGGCAGAGCTGTTTTTCCAGCCCCTGAAGCCGCACTGACAACGCAGGCATGATTTTGTAGGAAAACACTTTGCTAATCTCAGCTTATTCCCCTCTCAGACTGATCTTCAACTCTCGGATGCTATTTTGAGGACAAGGTCTGCTGGAAAACGAGAAACAAAAGCCCTGTGAAGCGGACGAGCAGAAGTTTGCTGGTCAAAATGAGACTAGTCTCAAAATGAAGAGCTACCTGCACAATTAAAGAGGTAAGGGGCTGTCCCATTAGCCCCAGACCTACTCCCACTCAGTGGGCTCTGGTCTGTCACTGTTGTTACGGGTATTTCTGGACTCCCACTAGGAGGGGATGCAAACCCCAAGCCTGGTTATGGATTTCTTCCCTGGGAAGAGGTCAGAGCTCCCGGTAAGCCCTTACGGACAAAAGCCGCTGGAGAAGTACGGGGGGGAATGCACCAAACGGGTACGAGCAGATCTGGAAACCAAATGTTTTTCAAGACTCACGTGACATTATACATAGGTCTCCTGATGCGATATCACCACGCTCTCCACGAGAGGGAGACTTGCTACTGCCACAGCCAGCGAGGACGGCAGCGCCGCAAGCCTGGCAGGCATCGCCCCGCACCGATTTCAGCGGCAGATGTTGCCCTCTGTCTGCCCCCGATTTTAGCTCTAAATGGCCCCCCCCCCGACGTCAGATCTCCACGCTGAGGAAGCCAGGATAGAGTAACAAAATGATTTATTCTCATTTCCTCTTACTGTAGAGATCAGTTATGTACAGAAACTGTAAAAAAAACCTCAGGAGCCTTCTAAGAAGAGCAATTGCAGATGCTGCTTGAAAATAAAATCACAGGTACTGGAAGGAACCGAAAGTCAGTTCGCTTTGATCAGGGCGGGCGGGGGGAAATGAGCCTTTGAGGGAGTCTCTCTCCTTTTCAAATATCCTTGATGACCTCTTCAAGCTCCTCTTTTGTGTACATGTGGAACTTCATCCCGGGCTCCACTGTGGCAAGCTGAAAGAGAAGGAGCAAGGGGTTAAGTGTGCCTGCATATGTGAAGTGACAGCGCGGGGCAGGGAACAGAGAGCAGCCAACAGAGAGCAGCCGCAGCAGACAGAGCAGCTGTTCCTTCTCGGCTGCCTGATCTGCCAGCCCAGCAAGATCATTCCACCCCGTAACATGCTCTTTGATTCCCTAAAATAGCTGCCTGCCACAGAAATAGCTTTTAATTGACTCAGTCTCCTCATAGTAGCAGCAGCAGGGAATGTCTATTGGGAACAGGCAGGCTCTGCTTCTGCTTGCTGGGGAAAAAGACCCTGTTAATACAAGTCCTTCATCAAACGCTCCTCGGAGAGGGACAGCTCTTGCTGTGGTTCAGTGTGGCCCTCAGCAGAAGTGCCTCTTCTCCTCCAGTAACCAACCAAGGGTACAAATCCTGGCCTGTTACGTGCTTTCGGAGAACCAAGATAGCAAAGCACTCAAAAGGGGCCTGAGGGTTAGCTCTGGGAAACCGAGGCAGAGGCAAACCTGCATTTTGATCCCCAAACACTGACAATAAGCAAGCCACGGTGCACCTTGCAGCTGCCGGGTGCCCCGCACGAGCAGGCCAAAGAGATCTTTTCCAAGGCAAAGCCCAAAGGACGAAGCTGGGGGACAACATACGCCGCCCTGCCCCTTTGCCAGGAGCAGAGGGAGGCAGTGCCCAGGGCAGACAGCCGAGACGTTTCACAGGGCGAGCACCAGAACAAGAGATCCTTGAAGAACGTCAAGACTGGAAAAGGAATGTAAGCGGGACTTTCGTTCGCACCTAGCTCACGGCATGAGAGCCCAAGATACAGACAGCTGCCGCAGGAGCTAGCTGGGATGCTCCAGACCTTGCTCGCAGGCTCCTCCCAGCATCGGGCACGTTATCTTTACTCTGAAGGGATCAAAGTGTTTGGTTGCAATAAGCTGCAGAGGGTCCTGGCAAATCCCAGAGCTCTTCCTAGGCTTCTCTGTTTGCAAGGTCACCCATAAAACAGCATGGGATGGTAGGACATGCTTTTGGGGTAGAGGGAGGGTAGCCATAAGCCTTTTTTAAGGGGAAATGTCCCAAAGACTCAGCCTGAGAGCCCCCGACAGCCCAGGTTTTATCTGGCATTCTCAGACAAGTCAGAGTCACTTGCAGATGCCACTTCGGGGCCCTCGAATCACCTGCGTGGCCCAATGCTAGACCCAAATGGACACAACCACATATATACACCCTGAAACCCAAAACAAGTATTCAGAGACACCAACTCCTGCTTTTCTGCATCTGCTCGAACCTGCGCCTCACCTTCTCCCTGCAAACGAAAGCTTTCCTCAACTATTCCCTTACAGGCATCACAGGGAAGCAATTAATTTAAAAGCATAACATTGTTTAAAGCTCCTGTCCTTCACCACCAACAGATTTAACTCTTCCACGACCACACTTCGCCCCTTCTCTTTGCTACTAGATGGAAAATCCCATACAAGAGGGGGAAGCGGCAGGAGTAAATAAACCTGAGCACCACATACTTCTAAAGGCTAGGAAGCCAAGCAGCTACTTCAGGTAGAAGATTTTCAGCCAGAAGGGTGACTTGAGTCAATAGAGACCTTTTAATCCTCAGCACATTCTTCTCATACTTAACCCTGATACCGATTCCTCAACACATTCAGAGCTTTGCCAAGCACAGTTAAGCCCTGTTAAACGGGGACATGACATAAGGATACTGTACACGGCTCCTCTGCCTCAATTTCTTCGCACTGTACTGCGGATCTTCCAGAAGGGACCTGAAGCTGATCAAGAGAGAACTGATCGGCACAGGTTAGGAGAGCATCTGGGGAAGCAGACTTAAGCCTGCCAGCATCGCTTCTGGACAGAGCATCTAAGTTTTCAGAATGCTGTTGGTCATTTCCCCGCAAAAGAAGCTGGTTAATCATGTCAGGAAGGGTCCCCAGCAGCAGTATGTAATAAAAAAAAATGGGGTGCACACTTTTAGGCTGCTTGGGAAAACAGGTTCCCAGCACTCAGAGGAAAGGAATGGGAGAATGGCGGGAGGAGAGCAGCTCAGGAGTCGGAATGACATGATTTGAAAAGGTCTAGTGTCTCATAACCCGCCAGAAATAGAAGCAAACTCTATACGCCAGCCTTGCTCACCATCTATCCATTATCACTAACAAACTGGAAGGGATTTTACCATTGCTATCTAAAAAGGAGCATTACAAGTGTAAGGAGCAGGGTTTACGGGACAGTACCACTACGTTTGTGGGGATCTGCGAGAGCACTGCATGCTCAGGTCAAGCGGAGCTCTGCGAGCCTGGCCGCTTGCAAGCAAAACCCGGAGGTTAGAGGAGCACATTCGTTCCTGGAGGCTTCGCCTCTTGGGTCCTCCTGTCCAACAGATTTTTGGCACTGCCCCACGACTGAATATAGCAAGTCCAGAAGCTGTATAATTTTCATTCCTTCTAATATTACAAGTACCAGGGAAAAAAAGAATGGCTAAGCCCAGGGGAAGAAAAAGCGATCCGGCTGGCACGACAGGTTCCTGCTGGCTGGCTCGGCCTGTGTAAGGTCAGCAAGGGCTCCAGCCCGCGGCTGGGGAGAATCACTTCTGCCAGCACTCGTGGATTGGCCAGGCAAACGGGCCAGGCTACACACCTCGAGAAGTCAAAAGAAAGCTCCAACCTTTCCAACGCGCCACACACGACATGCTACAACGGGCAGCTTGAAAGCGCAAGAACATCTGCAGCCAGCCAGCCGGTGGCTCGGCACTTCCTGAACTGCTCCACCAACTCGTTCCTTGCTCGAGAAGCAGAGGCAACCCTTCTCTCCAGAAAGCAAGCGGGCAGCTTTCTCACCTGGACGTTTAAAATGCAAGACACTACCGAGACACTCGCCGTGCAGCCAGCAGGATTTGCACCGAGGAAGCAAAGACTACAGGCAGCGCAGACTTCTGCTCCGCACCAAGCGCCGCAAGCCACGATCGCACACTGCTAACGGAGTCGCGGTTACCTCGATGTTGGTTGCATTCAGTTTCTCCTCCATAACTTGTTTCAGGATGACGAGGGAAGATTTGATTGCTTCTTTCAGCGTCATTGACTGTAAAACAAACCACTCATTAATTGCATTGTTGATGCTCAAGCAAGTACTTGTACATTACAGCCCTTTGCGAAAGCGTGCTGCTCTCCCTCCCGCTCTTCTCAAATCCTTTAAGCTGCCACTGGCAGCAAATTTAAAAGCTTATCAAGTTATCTACAGCATCAACAAGAGATCAGAGCGCGCTGTTCAGGCAGGACAGTGACAATTGCAAGGATGGTGACTTTCTGCTTCCGTATAACTTTTTACTGGGCACATAAACCTTACTGCCAGGATCAGGACACGAGGGTCCATTTCTCTTCACCAGTTACTGTCTAGCAAGCAGGCCCCCCGTCCCCCCCCCCCAACAAGCTCCAAAAAGCCGGACTCTCTCTGGCAGAAGCCTTCATGCTTTAACCACGTAAATCCCTGCATGAGGGGGAACTAGAGCCAGGGGGCCATGCAACATTCAAAGAGTGACCATAGCTGCGTTTGCAGTAGCTTTGCACTGGGAAGATGGTTAACAAGCCACGGAGCCCAGAACCTGGACAATTCTGCTAGCAAACAAATTAGGTAATCGGGTCTTAGGCTGGAAGTCCTCGCAGCCATCAACACCATCAACTGTGCTTTTTGTTAGTGTTTGGTTTCTCATCACACAAAAAGGGGAGCTCCCTCCTCGTGGAGGGAAGAAAGTTTCTATTTAATATCAAATAGGTCCAGTATTTGCAGAGTAACAGCCATTAACTTCACTGGCTTAACAGATATGGCAAAACAAAGCCATTTGCTTTAGGTCCTTATGCTTCAGGCTGCATCCATACCAAGCCCTGATGCCAACCAGCAGCGTTCACATAGTAATTCTTTTATTTATAGAGTACTTCCTGACATGGTCTTAATTATCACCCGCTAGAGGCAGAAACCGGCATCTCAGACACCGGTCTCGTGTTCCAGCTGCAGCCTAGGGGGAAGCTGCTGGTAGTAGCACTCCTTGTCGCCGAGATCCTCGTCCAGCAGCTCAGCACTGACATCTAATCACGGGATCAGTGGCCAAGGACCAAGTCCCACCCTGACAAGCTCACGCACCTCCTCTATAGCGCAAGGAGAGTCTTAACAATCACTCATCAGGAAGGAAACTAGTGGATCCTTGTGGGTTGTGAGGTACCTCTGTAACTTGTCAGATGTCAACCCCAATCCAGCCTTTTACCTTATGGTAAACCTCTTGCAGAGAGCTCTGTGCGCCTTCCGAGGCGGAGCCAATCGCTCTGGCATCGCACTGAACAAACGTCCCTGACGGGTCCATGTGAAACCTGCAGGACCACAGGTGAGAGCGTGAACAGCCACAGCACCCCAAGGGCTTCCCCACCAGACCCACAGCACTCCCTCAGAGCTGGGGAGGAACAAGAGCTCCCCAGGAGCGACAGCTCGTCTGCCGACACAGGGCAGAGCTCGCAGCAGCCCCTCACTACATCCAGCCTCCTCCCTTACGCCCAGCGGCCTCCAGGGACTGCTGCAATTAGCGCAGGAGCGGGTCTCTCCTCCTGGCACCCAGAGGAGGAGACCAAGGTTTGAGGAGTCACCTACAGACCCACACTGGGCTGGTAAGCTAGAAGGAGAGCTATACACTCCTGACACTGCCCTCTGCTCTGAGGAGCAGAATCATCTTCCGTTTTATTTTCCCCCCTTATTTTATTTTTTTTTAAATAAAACCAGCAAGTTTTCACTCCTGCCTCTGGGAGGGAGACAGTGGGGAGACCTCATTGGGCTGGCTCTGCCGAGCCGTCATTCCCACCTCCAGAGTGTTTGAAGCACACGAGTTCAGGTTACAAGCACTCCACACCACCTCCCCAAGGAATGTTACAGCAGGCTCCTCGTATTATGTTACTGGTGGCTCTGCTAGTCCTTTAGGGAAAGGTAAGAATA
Source organism: Anhinga rufa (assembly GCA_013400875.1). Classification (NCBI taxonomy): domain Eukaryota; kingdom Metazoa; phylum Chordata; class Aves; order Suliformes; family Anhingidae; genus Anhinga; species Anhinga rufa. The sequence continues at coordinate 8,253 of VZTV01078107.1, forward strand.
AACTCAGGAGGAGGAGAGCTTTAACGCCTCCCTCCCGCCCGGGAAACCACATTAAAAAAAAGCAAGGATTCAGTGAAGACACAGCATTCTCTTCAACCCTGAACAAGCAGCCACCACTCAGGCTGCAGCATCCCATGCTTTGAAAGGAAGTGTTTAAAAGCATTAACGCACACATCAGGTACATAATGGGATAAACCCCAAGTGTTTGGCTTAAGTAAAATCCCAGAATCAAGTCATTAAAATGCCCTGGGAAGTTTCAGTAGAGGTTTTCTCTCCTCCCAGAGCTGGCCTGGATTAACAGAGCTGAACTTACAGCTGGGGTCCCTTCTCATCAACTCCTCCAAAAAGCAGCGCGACACCAAACGGACGAGACTGCAACAGAAAGGAGCCAAGAGGTTAGGCAAGGCTGAGGGCAAGTCAGAGGGGAGCCAAGAGCACCTCCCCAGAGCACCCCCAGCTCCGCACCATCGCCCCGGGGTCTGCGTCCTCCTCGCCAAACTGCAGCGCCAGGTTGGACACAGCCTGCGTCACGCTCTCCACTGTCATGGTTTCATTATAGGTGAACCAGTGATTCTGCAGAGAAAAAAAAAGATTGAAATTATCACTTTGTTCCCAAAATTTGACAATCCTGGATCGTTCACGTCGCGGGCTGGAGTGATAACCCTGCGTAGCCACAAAGATAACTTCCCTCCAGACAGGCTGACAGCACCCGGGGCACAGCCTGTTCACCTGTAAGAGGGAAGCACCAGGAAGAGAGCGGGAAGCACAGAACAAGCTGGGAAGTTTGTGCAGGGATCCCCCAGCAGCCTTGGGATACCTAGGCCTTGGGGGGCCAAGAGGGAAAACACAAGGCCGGAGCGCTTTATCCCAGTATCTGTTTCTGAAGCAATGGGGTTATCTGGCTCTCCAGAGGCAGGAGGAGTGCTGACATGCAGGAAAAGTCCACAGAAAAAGTCTTTATTACAGCACAGAGATCTACACCTGGGAGCTCTGAGTACCTGAGGCACCGAGGAGATTTTAAGGGGTCAAAAATATAACCAACATAACCAGTCTTTTGCCAAAACAAAGTTAGACACACAGCCCCACACATTGACTGGAGCACATCTGCCAGCGCTAAGAGACCACTGGAGAACTGCCATAAGTTTCCCACCAAAAGTGCAGTACCAAAGAACAAGAAACTACAGGGGAGACTCCACCTGTTTGCTCTGCAAGAGCCCGGTTAGGGAAGCTACGCTCCCCACAAGCCCCCCACTCCACAGCAGCTCCTTTGCTGTAACGTTCTTCCCGTGCCAGAGACTTCTGAGATGTCCCCAAGACTCGTGCTGTTGTTTTTGGAAGAGAACTGTCAAGTCTTACCTGAGTCTCCACTCTTGCTTTATCAATTAAAGTCTTTGCATCGGCTATTAAGCCGCTCATGGCACACCCTGGAACCAGAAAGGGAAAACACGAGTCATTTCACTGGTTATTTGCAATGTGCTCTTCCCCCAGACTTCCCAAAGCCCACGATGAAACACAAAAGGCTGCAGGGCGGAGCGGGTCCCTGTGTGGGAGTGCACAGCAGCACTGCAGCTTGCTGGAAAGGAAGGAGGATGGGGTCGAAGCAGATTTGCTCTAGAAGGAGGATGGACACCCAGCTGGAGGGCAGGTACACAACCGAGTTCTCCCAGTCACATCCCCCACCCACCCCAAATCTGAACCGGTTACAGGAGCCACATTTGAGGCCTTCCAAGAGAAGCCAACGGACAGAAACGCAGCCTGCTTGGGAGGGGAACTCGCTCATCCCTCCATGGGGAGGGTGGCTGACCCATAGCTGGGGGGGATGCTGCAGGAGCCCCCAGCACAGATCCCGTTCCAGGATGAGAGGTGCTGTATCGCAAGCACACGGGAGGAGGAAATTAGACTCTTCAAGAGCTCCTTCCATGACCCATGTCATCAGCAACATGAGTATTTTGGAGGTCTCCTGCTTTTCAAGGCGACATATTTGGTCATGAGCCCGTTGCGGGCCCCCCTCACGGTGCAGGAGGCTGCTGCAAGCCGGGGTAGGGGCTAACATTAGTGCTCCGAGAGAAACTGGCCTCGAGTCAAGCCTTTTGCAGTAATTCCCTGCCCTCCCAGATCTAAATTTGGGATGAGCTTTCATGAGGGAGGTCATTGAGGCAGAGAGGGTGCTTCAGCTGCCTCTTCCTGCTCCTGTAACTATGTCCTGCTGGCCTGGAGCCTGGAAAACCAGTGACCAGGACCTGATGTTCACTGGGATGAGCCTTACTGCTGGGCTCGGCAGAGCTGCCGGCAGGGAAGGCTAGCCCTGAAATGCGGCTTCTGAAAATCCCAGGGGGCAGAGTCTTATTTTTTTATATCTATATATCTCCAAAACTTGAGGGATGCTCCCGGGGCTCTGCCAGAGGGGCACTCAAACCCCACTTCTTTCTCCTTACCTATGTGGGAATCGATTTCTACAATCTTCTCAATGCTGCTGGGCTCCATGAGCGGGGAGGTGATCCTCTTCTCCACGGCCAGGCAGACGCCCTCTGAGGTCTGGATCCCGATAGCTGTGGAACCAAGCTGAAAACCACCGCACACTTATCACCACTGTGCCCGACGTGGGGTCTAGCCGCGACAGCTCGCATGAATTATAAACAGTGCAATGCTCATTTTGACTTGTATTGTTTGCGGGCAGCTTGTGTTGGAGGCGATCGCATCACCAACACAGAAACCCACCTGCAAGACTCTATGGCTTTGGACACCAAATTTTAAGTGTTACGACTTGAACTAGGAAACTGGAAAGGTTAAACCCATGCTACTTCCCAAGAGGGCGGTTCATCAGAAGCCAGCAGGGCTGCCACAAATCATTAATCTCTTCCCCGAGCAACATCAATTTTTACAGCTTACAAATGTAAAAGGCCTTGTGAATCTTCCTTTGCAAGACAGAAATTAAATTTTAAAGCCAGAGAGGAAGATTTCACATAATGGCCTTAATCCTGACTGCATCTGTACTTCTGGCTGGAGCATTTTTCTTTCCATTAGCTCTTCTTCTCCCAAGTGTCCTCATATCTGCAGAGTTTACAACGCGAACGAGGGCATTTTGCGCAGGTACCGTTTTCCAGGCGGCAGTTAATCACCCGCAGCAAGTTTTACCCTGGCCTTGCAGGACACCAGAGCGTCACCACGGCCATGAGCACAGCCGCAGGGGGGTCAGATCTCAAGGGCTCCCACCAGCCCTGACCATGCTCCCAGCTTTTCCACGCTGGGGAATCTACCGGAATAACCTCGTAACCAGCTGCAGCGTGGAGGTGCTGACTCTGAACACCCAAATCACGGTACAGTTTTAGCAGCAAGCTTCCCCAGGTAGCTACACCTACAGGCCTGGCTGAGGGGAATCTCCCTGTTGCAAGCACCCATGGTTTTAGACGTTGCCCAATGCTCCCATCCTTTAAGCACGCAGCCTGCCACAGCTGCGTGCAAACCCCAAGGGAAGAAGGGAGACCTGATGTCATTTCAGATGTATTTTTGTTAATGAAGCTACAGCGCACGAATAAAAATCCCTCCTACACCCCCAACGCCCAGGCACCACATATAACGTGTCGCAAGAGCCACCCGAGGAGCAGCAGCAATTTCACTGTGAGCTTATGGGCTGATCTGGAAAAAAGGGAGAAGCCAGAAGGCTTCTGTACGAATGCTACTCTAGTAGAGGTACTTGCAGTTATAAAGTCGGCACGGTAACCGACAGCCTTCTGAGTTTTTACTTCCCAGTGCCTTAATGAACATTATTACTTCTTGCCTCCTCATTTAAGTAGTGCTTCAAGGAGCTAAAGCAGTACAGGGAAGGTAAAGCCAGCACCCTCCTTTTGCCCAGCTCAAACACAGGCCTGCTCAGAGCTTCTTCACTTCATCACTTGACCGGTTTCCCCCGCGTTTAAACTTATTCCCAACCAACACCCAGATTCTCAGAAACAAGAACATTAATCAATTAAGAACACTCAACCCCCTAGAAAGGCCACTCCGCTCTGCCAAGGTAGGTTAGTTTGCTCATAACAAACTTTACCTTCAGGTTTTAAAATTCCCCTGAGCCAACGGTGACCCGCTCCCAGCTGCAACAGCAGCCAGCTAAGAAAAGGAAAGTTGACCTAGCAAGAGAGAAGTTGCCACTTTGGGGTTTGTTTTTTTTAAGGGACTCCATCTTTATAAAGCCCACGGAGCAGAAGGGACCACCGCATTAGCTCAGGGAGGCGAAAAGGAAGCAGAGCGCTCCATAAACAAGGATTTATGGATGCGAAGTGCACGAGGCAGCGTGGACTTCTGCAGGCAGAGTCACGGTGCATGAGCACCCAGGACCTCTCACTTCAACATTAGCTTTTAGTAGGTTTGATTTGGGGATTAGCATCTTCAGATCGTGTTTGGGTTGGGAGTAATCGCTTGGTAGGAGACGGGGAGGGGAACGTTCCCCTGCGTTTGGGGGAAATCGATGGCTTTTGATTCTTTGTGACCCATAAAAGAGCAGAGCTGCAGGAGGTTTGGCCGGACGGAAGGAATCGAATGCTGGCGCACAGCTCTCCTGCCACAGACCGTAGGTGAAAGGCTGGCAAAGCGCTGCCGGCGCAGTCGCACGCAGGAGTGGCGCCTACGCGGAAAGGCGGCAGCTCCCGCTCAGCGTTGCGCCCTGCCCTGGGAGCCGGCCAAACCCTGCAGAGCCAGACCAGAGCCCGAATCCACAGAACCTGCCCGGCCTAATTCTGCCTGAAGCCAGGCTTTGGGTTTGTTAGAGCCCTCAGCGTCACAGTTTGGCAGCAAGATGGAACTGACAATACCTTTATGGCCTCAATGGCATACTCCACTTGGAACAGCCTCCCCTCTGGAGAAAAAGTGTTCACACCCCTGCAAGAACAACATCAGACACAGTGTAAAGGGCAGGAAACCGAAGGCTGATGAGAAACACTGTTCCTTATTGGAGAGCAACGGCAGGAAGGGCAATGCCAGCTGGGGAGGGGCGGCTGGAACACATCATGGCTTCGCTGGAGCAGCCACTCACAGGGTCTGGATTCAGGGTGCTTACAGAGCAAGAGAACAAAAGGAACAGCAGCAGGTCGAGTTACAGCTTAGGAAGAGGCTTGTTTTCACGGCACGCTTCCCACTGCGGACGCTGGAAGCACGCTGCCTTCGGACTCCAAGGGGTCAGCCCTCCCCCAGCACCAGGAGCTCATTTTGCCACCGATTAACCCGGATTTTGTCCCTTTCCCCGGGTACCCCAGCCCGACTCCCCCCACTCCTCCCGCCCCGCTGCACGGAGCCGGAGCCCACCCTGCCCTCCCCAAGAGACCCCCCGTGCCGGTGCCCGGGAGAAGGGCTGTGCCGGGACCCCGTCCCCAGGCAAGACCCTCCCCGGGGCTTGTGAAAATCCGCCTGGCTCCAGGAGACGTTTAGAGATAAACCACCGCCTCGGGAGACCCCCCGGGGCCCCGCACCGGGGCCTTCCCCGGTCACACGGGCCGTGCCCTCCCGTCCCTTGTATTTAACGGAACCGGGGTCTGCAAAATTTAAAGAAAAGCTAAAATCGCGGGGCCCGCGGCGGCTGCAGGCGGGAGGCACCGGCCGCGGCCTACCGGGACGGGGCGGGAGGCGACCGGCTGTAGGCCCGTGACTCAGCCACAGGCCGCGGGAGGCAGGGAGGGGGCGGGAGGGGG
>VZTV01078108.1:0-31351 GCA_013400875.1 Anhinga rufa
ATGATTCTATGATTTTTTTTTTCTTTTTTGTCTTATCAGCTCAAGCATTCCCCTTGTGCACATATAAGTTATAATCTGAAACAGCTTTCTGAATTTACCTAAGAATAATTACAAAATGATAGAGAAAGTATTATGTTTTGTTTTGCCTGGGGAAAGGAAAGCCCAACTTGAGTAAAGAAAATCACTTCAAGCTTTTAAAACATTTACTAAAAATGCAAATTTTCACTGCTCTCCTCAGATTTTTACGAGCACTGAATGTGACTGCAGTGCCTTTCTATGCACCAAGCAAGGTGGAACTGTAAACTGGCACATAGATAATGGCAGGTTTAATTTTGCCCTCAGCTCTTCTACCTTATTTTGTCTGTTGTAGCTAGTAGAAATGCCAGTCAAGGCATCAAGCAAGAGCAAAGACCATCCCTTTCCCAAAGAGATCATCTTGGCATCAGATGCAGTACAACAGGTAGCGCAAATGGAAGGGTTGAGTGAATGGAAGTAAGAACAAAACAGAGATCAGCAGAAAAATGGTATTCTTGGCTCATTGCTTCCCCAAGCAATGCCAGGCAGCGGTGACACAGAGGGTCATGGCAGAAGTAGTCTTACTGAGGATCTAAAGGATGGTAAGGTGTCATTACTGAGGACCTCTGATGAAGGATAAAGACATGAATTCCCTTCTTAAGTCCGTGGGACTTTTATTGGCATGTATCTTAGGGCTGAATGTGTCCCTTTCTGGGATCAATTAAAAAAGAACCAAACTGCAAGTGTTGCTTTTTATCAAGTCCACTGGGAGATAAATTCAGAGATGGGGAAGAAATGGGAGACTTCACAGAGAAAAATTGCGGAATTTGCATAGGAATGTATCACAGCTGTATGTATCACCGCAGAAAGTGTTTCCTCTTGGGATAGGGAGGTTTAACAACACAGTCATCCGGCTGCAAAGTTGTTTCTGATTTAGGCAGACAGTGGCACTAATAGCAGCACTGCATTTCTGGATGGATGATGCTTTCAACCTTGTGCCCAGCTACTGAAAATACCTGGCACAGCGCTGGTCTCCAGGATGTCATCTTCCACTTACACGTAGGAGTTCGCTGTTTGTAAACTGAGAATGTCTGAGCAATATTCCCTAACCAGGGAGTTGTCCATCTAGATTTGCCAAGCACAGCCCATCTTGTTTGATGTGACTGCTTGTTAGCTCCTATGGTAGCATCTCCTGCATCATCAAATAGCGTATAAACATTCAAATCGTCATTTTGTCTTTGAGACACTTAGTTTGTAGCTTGTGCTGCACTTCAGTGAGTCAGCAGTGTGTCCTGTGAGTCTGGAGTTGTAGTTAGTCACAGGTGGTCCAAGCGATCAGAAAATACATCTAAGATTATGTTGGGGGTGTCTGGTGTGCTTTTAGCAACACTCCTCATTTCCCGAATACAAGCAGGTTAGCGGTTCCTTTATCGTGTTTGCTTTCAGTGCATTAGACAGGAGAGATTGCTGCAGCTCTGGAGAAGTAACAGGGTGGGGAAAAAAAGAAGGGTTTTGCCATGTTTTTTTGGCTTAAATAAATTCTCTTGAAAATGTGAGTTCTAGTTATTGTTGCTGCCACCAACTTTACGTCTCGCTCTAACCCTGAGGAGTTATATTTGAGGTGCAGTATCAGGACATACCCCCATTGCTGCGGTGTCTTGGCCAGGCATGGTTTTTCCCATTGTCTTCCATTCCAGCAAGATCCTTTTTGCTTCTTCTCTTATTAAAATACTCAACCAGTTTTCACCTCCGTTTCTCTTGTGTGTCCCTCACAAGTACTGGGCAGCTAAGCTACAGGTCTACTAAAGGTGAAGTGGCTAATGCCTGATCGGGCCTCCCGCTGTCAAAGTCTGTTGGAGTGAGGTGCCTAGGTATCCCCAGCAATGAATCCATTTGTTTTCCTTTTCCTAACATCCTAATCATCTGATATCCACAGCTTCAGCATCTGATATTTGTGCACCCAGCGACTGGTCATTGCTCCATTCTGCTGTGGACAACAGCACATGATTATAAGCAGCAAGGTGTGTTGTCCTGCCTTGTGCACTTTCTTTGATACCATCTAGGAAAAAGAGAGAAATGCAGTAAATGTCTGATCTTTAGCACTGAGGGTTTAATTTTGCTGCAAAAAATTCCTAAGCGGTGTTTTAGCCTAAGATTCAGAAGGTTTCAAAGAGGCATCAGTTAAACCTGCCTGCTCTGCGATAGCCAACAAGTGGATCTTTCAGATGTCTGAGTGTTCCCTGGAGGTTCACATTATTAATATCTGCCTTATGACAAGGTGGCTGTGCTGATGCCAGGTTTTTTTTTCCCAGCCGGCATGATTAATTTTTCTTTCCTTTCTTAATATCTCTGAGCCAGATGCTTCTAAATGTCCTCACAGGGGTGTATTGCTGTTCTTAACTGCTCCTCCTTCCCCCCCACCCCTTTCCAACTAATTCATATAATGGCTCCAGAGATGCTTTCTGTAGAGTCACAAAAAGCAAAACTTTGAAAGCTTCCTAAGGTGATGGACTTGACATGTGCAAATCTGGCCTCCTGACGTTCCTGGTGGGTTTGAAAGCTTAGTGCCAGGTAGTCTGTCAATAACGTTTCCTATTTCAGAGTGTGCTTATTTGCCTAGCACTTTACAAATTATATCCATGCAGAACTGCTGAAATGCAAGTATTTCTGGTGGGGAGAGTGACAGCAGGGTGTTGAACTGACGTTTTGGAGAAAGCAAAGGAAGTTTTGGCTGAGGAAAAGGCGGCACACGTATTATTTATGGAAAGTGCATTGGATCTTCAAGCACTGATTTATTTTAAAGGCTTCAAAACATTGCAGTACTGCAAAGGTCTTTATTCTGCAAACAGAGTTAATTCTTCTTCAGAGGTTTTGTTCCAAAGCACAACTGCACAGGCTTGAGTTTTACCAGCTCGGAGAGCAGAAGACCTTAGCAAGCTCTGCAAGCAAATGGCTTGTTTCCAAGGAGTTCATACTTTTGCCATATCTCTCCATTAGTTTCCTCCAGGTAACAGATTTATCCTCAGCTGTTCTCAGTCATTAGTGCATTCACCTGCATCTCAAGGGATTTTTCCTGAAGGAAGCAAAACCCAGAAACAGAACAGTTAGTGGTGAATCGATTAGGATTTAGTTGCTTATTTTTGTGTGTGTTAATACTATATGTGAAAGGTGGATCACTGGATTCAATGGTGAAAGTCTTAATTTAAGAAGTCTAGAAAATAGTGTTCTTAATTTCTTCCAGGACAGGCTAAAATCTCCTTACATCTATTAAGTTCTCCTGGTTTTGGGGTGTTTGTTTTTTTTTCAATTTAACAGTGAGAAAAGGTATAATATAAAGCAATGGATTTGCCAGTGCAAACAGAGCTGTAATTAGGGGAATCAGGTCTTTACTTTCAGTCTCTTTTTTTTTGTGGGAAGAGGAGAATACTAAGAATATCCTCAGAATAAGAATACTCTTAGGAGTATCCTAAGAGTGAGAGCAGGAGGACTCCTACAGCATTCCTTCCCATAATAGACAGCTGGCCATTTAGCCGTGTATCAGGCAGCCTCAGACAGCAGGCAGCCCTTTAGCCCACAGCAGCGTGGGAATTAAGTTAAAATTAACCTGAGTTTGGAAAACAACTAGCACCACTTTATTTGTCCATTTAATTGAATTATATGATGCTGTGTAAGTATGCTGACCCACAGACGTAAATTGCTCCACCCTACCCATTTCCCTCCTTAATTCTTTCATGCTAATGGAGCTGATGGGGATGTTGACTGCACAGAGAGAGGAAAAAAGGCTGGAAATAAAAGGGACTGTTCCAGCGTCGTGCAAACCTTCCCCTTCGGTGAAATGCTTCTGAGTGTCACAGCTGCACTAACTGCAGTGATCTTTGTTGCCATTAAGCTGATTATATCCGCTGAAGGATTCATCCAACTAATCCTGCAATGCTGCAACTGGTTGCTTTATATTTAAGCACAATTTTTATTTTTTTTCTAAGAAATAAAAGTCAGTTTGGCTTCACTGGACTCTCAAAATGGGTCAGACTGTTACAGAGACCCACTTTTTTTTTAATATTTGGTTGGTTAATACAGGAAAATAGGACGCATTAATGGGTTCCATGTATTAATGGATGCACTCAGTTTGGGAGAGGCCTGTGCAGGCATTAGGACTCGGCAGCGTCTGGCGTAATTTTGGGTGGATGTGCTGTGAAGGTGCTATGCTATCAATATACCTTTGGCACTGCTTCATTTTGTGTTTTGCCTGTGTGGGTATTACCATACAGGCAGCAGCTTTGCATCTAACAGCAACTCTAATGAGAGAGATTCTGACAGGTTGGATTGATTTAATTGATTTAATAATCAATTTAAATCTAGTTCTTGGTTATTTTTCTAAGGAAAGGTTGATTTCCACTGGTTAGTAGCCATTAAAATATGTTCATTTGCAGCTAAATATAGCCTTTAGAGTAAATTTAGTTCTTCTTCTTGCTAATCAGATACACAATGTCTGTCCATGTTTACTTTATTATGTAGTTTAACGTAGTTTATTCACATTCTTAATTTTTACATTTGAATCAGGCTAGAAAACAGCAAATGAAACATTTCTTCTCTGTTACACTATTAGTTGTTTTGTTTTCTCTTGTGCCCGAGTACATCTGAATGGAAATTAGAATTTAATTTAATAAAATCCTTACAAGGAAGTTTTCAAACACTTCTTAAAAATAAACTAAAATCTCATCATAAATATGATGGGTTTGGTTTTGGAAGGGAAAAAATAAATAGAATTTTCTTTCTATTTATGAATAACACACTACTTAAAGGAGATGTTTTCTGGCACATTCAGGCAGTCAACTTTCCTGCTCAAGTTTTGTTAACAAAATCAAGAATTTTAGGAGCAAAATGAAGGAGCAACTGGAGAAAGATGAGGACCAAACTTAGGCTTTAATTCCGTCATAAGCATTCAGTGCTTGGTAAAGTGTTACCCTCTTTTCTCATGTTGTCTGTTGTCTACCCCAAGACTTTGGGCTTGGCTTTGGCTGCCGAAGAAGCACGCTTCCCATGTTCCAGGCAAAGTGAGAGTGGAAAGAACATACCGTGCGTTCAGTGACATAAATTATAGAGGCGTGTGCATTATACATTGGCATGATTCTCCTGCAGGGTCCTACAGTATTCTTTGAATTTCATGTCTTCTGAAAGCTATTCCTTCAGACATAGTGTGTAGTTACCGCTCAGATACTTCAACTTTCTGCAGTGCTCCCATGCTACAGACATGGCTATCATATACAAAAGCATATGGTCATCTTTCCAATTCCTCAGGATTTTAAAGCTAGTAGATGCGTTGTCTCATACTTAAATTTTATCCATTAGTAGTCCAAAGCTGGTCTAATACCTCAAAAGACCAGTTACAGGAGTTTACAGAGTGACTTACCTGCTCAGTAGTTTGATTTTCTTTAGAAAGCAGGCATCAGATGTGTACTGCTTGAAAACATGCATCGGTTTTCATTTAACTGTAGTGATTTTATGGAATTGTATTCTGTTGGGCCATTGCTTAGGTTGCCCTAACTTCAGATATATTAGGGAAGTATTTTTTATTTTAGCAGGGAAGAAAAAAAAAGCGCATTGAATTTCATCCCTCCTAGGCAGTGATTGTGACTAGCATTACCTTGGTTTCATAGGAGCGTCTAAAAAATAATTGCTTCACAATTCCAGGTACAACTTTTCATATAAGCTTTAAGGTCCCATTAAAACAAGTGGAACAGATTATATTAATTCCTTTTGGATTTTGGTCTTTACCACTTTAATTGTTTAATTGACCAAGACTTGTAAAGCTGCCTGCTAACGGTCCTCAGTAAAAGTGGAAGACGACTGAAGATAACCATCCAGAAGGCACGTGCCAGTGTGCCAGCCCAGTTGTGGTGGGCCTCCTTAGCAGCTGGGAGAGTCTCCCTTCACAGCTTACGGTTTTCAACTTTTGGCTCTTCGTTAATTTTTCTTCCCAGATTACTAAATGAAGGCAAGATTCTCACTAAACATAGGCTTAGGTGAAGACAGATCTTATGAGAAGACGGAAGACCTAGTGTGGAAAAGGACAGCATGTCCTAATAGTCACAGCGTAGCACTGGGAGCTCAGCATCCTGAAACTAATCCGGGCTGTGTTCCTCGTTTGACCTTGAGCAAGTCAGACAGTGGGGTTTTTTGTGTCTCAGTTTCTATAACTAACATGGGAGTACTATGTGCATATATCCCTGGGTCTTGCCTAGATTAATAAATCAATATTTGTAAAGTAAGCCTTGATAAATGCTAACTGTATTAATACGTGTACTTGAACCTTGCGCAGAACTTTGGGAATGCGCCTGCATTTCTGCTGTGCAAGCGGCTGGGGTATGTCGGGGCCCTGAGCTGGGGTGGTCAGCAGCGAGAGAGACCGATTTGGGTCATTTTTTTCCTCCCAAGGGACTGCCTGTAGCACATATCTGCAAGAAGGTCTTGAATACAACTTTTCCACTTAACATGCTCCCCCATCACCCACTGTCAGCAATGAGATTAAATTCTGTGCGACTGCAGAGGACGTTGCATGATTAAAATCCTCTTTTAGAAATTAATATGTACCATCGCTCTATAGTACTGTGCCTCTTCTCGGAGAAGGGTATTGTCTCCTGAGCACTCAAGGTGTGAAAAGCCACCAAGTGAAGCTATCTATCTTTGAATTTTATGCTGTTGCACAGTCGCTCCGATGACAGCTACAACAGCATAAAATCATAGGGACTTGAGGACTTCTCCCTTCACAGGGTCACAGAGATGTGGGGTAAGTTTTGCAGAACAAGCAGTAGAATAGCAAAAGGAGTGTTTGAACTAGAAATCCTGCTTAAGGTTTCCCGAGGGGGAAGGATGGTCAAAGTCCACATTCACCCATTCTCCTTAAGAAGCATCTCCCGTACCTGGGTATTCGGGGGTGGGGGGGGGAAGCTACTTTGCCCCCAGATATTGCACAGCTTTCCCTTACCTTGCTGCCTGTATCAGCCCAGAGAAATACAGTAATAAATGCATTTTCATATCCAAATTCAGCCTTCATTAGACATTGCTGCAGCCTGCAGAAGGGCTTTACCTACATAAACTTTGTATGCTCTTGGTAGACATATTTAGGTATTCAGGGCTGCTGCCTTTGGTACAAACTGAAGCTCCTGAGCCATCATTTCCATTCTGCTATTCTGCTTTAGGTGCTGGGAGGCTTTGTGGCATGACCAGGAGGTGTAGTACGGCTAGTTATCCTGGATGGATTGACTCTTTTCTGGAGGAGCATTTCTGGAAGCAGCTGATATTTAAATATCTACATTTACTACAGCTAGCAGGCTTCATATTGCTTTCGGGAAGGCTTTAGCAGAACTGGCTGGCTCTGCTGAGGAGTTTCCCTTTCCACTCACACATCCTTAGTAGCTGCAATGCAAAGCAGCTAATATTAGCCAGTCCCACAGGTGTTCCCCATTAATAGACACATGAATGTGATTTCTGCCAATTTAAATCCAGCAATGAACCTGGTGCTCTGAATCCCTGTTTAAGGCTTCAGGCCTCATTAGCAAGTGCATATACATTTACTGGTGTGAATTATCCACCCACTGAGAAGGTGCTGTTGTTGCTAGTCTATCCCGTGGGGCTGGCGTCCGCAGTGTAAGTTGTGTTATGGCTACAGGGATGCTCCTGTGAGTAAGGGCTTGCCCTACCAGGCTCTGTGGTTTCTCTTTAAAATCTCTCTTATCCCAGCCCTTGGCAGCTGGGATAGGAAATGAAAATACCAACTGTGTGTTTTTTATGGCAATTAGTATTTTGGTTTAGAGCTGGCTTAGTGGAGACTGAAGAGATGTTCTCAGGTTTGTTTGGGGCTCCTTCAGCTGCAAGAGATTGTTTTAGGTCACTGTTAGCAGATGGAAATCAGTCAGGAGAATGTTGACCCATTCCCCTTTATCGTTCTTTTACAATACATAAAAAAAACTTTGAAACTGTTTGTTTATTTAAAAAGGAAGGGGAGAATTAATATTCTTTAAAGACAGAAGTCTTAGTTTTTATCTGGTTTTCTAATAGCATATATTTAGGAGTTCATAAAAATATGTATTTCAGAGGAAAGAAATCTCGTTTAGCAGAATGATTTTTCATTTGAGAGTGTGTAAAATTGTGGCTTTACTTGCTGTTAATGTTTGCCTGGCATTGGGGTTTTAAATGCTCTTGTTAGAGCACTCCTCCTGCACTGCCTTCAGTGGGTGATAGACAGCACTTCCACTCCTATTGCCAAGGCTTTCAAAGAAGATCTCCTGTGAAATTAGGTTTTACCAGGTTAGACTTTCCTGGCTTTTTCTAATAAAAAAAAAAAAAACCAACCAAAAAAGAAANAAAAAAAAAGAAAAAAGAAAAAACAACCACACACACACACACACACAAAAACACCAAAACAACCACACCAGGGACTTATGAACATCATGAAGAAGCCTTTAAAAACATAAAGGTTGCAAATGTTTTTCTTCCCTCCATCAGTAAAAGCGAGCTTTTTAAATATTGATTCTTTTCTGGACCATGTTTTCTCTGACAGCTTCCCATTGCATTTGATTATTCTTTTCCCTAAGTTGTACAGCGGACCCCAAAGAGCTCCAGGGACGTGGTTTCTTCAGGTTTCATATTTCTGTGCTTCAAGCAGCCTGATCATGTCCCTCGCTTTCCTGATTTGCTGCAAGAGGGCCCTAGCGTATTGCTAGTGATTGTGCAGGAGCAGTGGGATTTAAAAGGAGTTTATGTCTCTTCAATTCCCTTAGTCCTGTTGCGTTCTTAAAAATGAATTCAGCGTGCCTTAGAGAAATAGATGTCTTCAGAAGCGTGCACGCTGGCCGACTCAGCCATACAGGCTAAGGGGTCCTGGTTAAAGAAGATTACATAGTTTGCAAGGCGGACAGATGTCCAGTGTTGTCAGATCACAGGCTGGAGATGCACCTTCGCTGTTGGACAGGGGGGTCCCGAACATGCTGGTGTGTTCCCTGGCCTGCAGCGCGGGCTGGGAAATGAGGAAAACCCCGAGTCCTTTTTCTAAGGCTGGGTCTGAAATGCCTGCTGGAAGGAAGCATCGATGTACTTCTGCTTGTTCCTCTGTAGTTCTTATTCCCCATTTGTGTCTGACATGATCTTTGGAATTAGATGCAATTCAGGCATTGTGTATGGTGGCTTTAAGGCATCAGTATGTTTTTAGACTATACTTTTTCACGTGCAGACAATGAAGTTGTTGTCAGGAGCTGCAGACTGGTGCACAGGAGCTGTTCTCATCTCATAATTCAGTGCCTGTTGTTGAAGCATGTGCCTTAACTCCTGCTCTCCTGACCTGCCTGAGTACTAGTCGCTGAACCTCGGTCAGGCACACAGCCCTGCTTCAGCTTAATTCCCCTCCGGTAGTTCGAGGCGCAGGGATGAGTGCCCCAACTGGAAGGCATATGACATGTTCCCCATTTTACAGGTGGGGAAACTGAGGCACGGAATGGTTGGGGTTTGGCCACTGTTCATGGCAGAGCTCCTCCCCACGCTGTGCTTTCCCCGTCTCTGCAGGGAAGGAGGGCTGGAGCTGAGACTCTGAACACGGATACTTTTGCCACAGGGACTGGATTGTGTGGCAGGCTGGATTTGTGCCTGCCGCTTTGCGTTCTGAACGTGCGCTTCTGCTAAAGCTTTTCCCTGGCTGCTTGCAGGCTCCTGGCTTCCAAGAGCTCAGTCCTGTCTTTCCTTCAGAAAACAGAGGATCTGGGGGAATTTATAAGAACGCTAACTCAAAGCGGACACGTGGCTTCCAAAATTGAATCTGGCTTTCCACGGCTTTTAGGAGGAGGGTTGATTTGGGTCAAAATTAATTCAAACACTTGTGTAGACCATTTAACGTTTAGTTTATGGACCTGTTAAAGCAGCAGGATAATCCCTTTAGATTACCCGTGTAATTCCTAGTGAATATTTATTTTAAAGTGATTTCAGTGCCCTTAGTCATTAGCAAAGGTTAGTAATGCATCTCACAGCTGCCAGACTCAATAAGACAGCATTTGTCAATGGGAGGGTTTCTCCTTTTGTTTCCTTTTTTTGTTTGTTTTTTAACATTTCTCCAACTCTTGCTGGATTAATCCCATGAGCTCACCTCTAATCACAGGGAAGCATCCGAGCTGCCTTTGCCGGGTTGACTTCCACTTGAGCGAGGCTAAGGAGGGTGCCTAATCCTGGGCTTTTCTCCTGCTGTCTGCCGAGGATGTTGGGTACACAGCCTGCGTGGGCTGCCGGGGGGAGGATGGCGTATGCTGCGGGTTCAAGGACACGCTCCCGCTTTAATGTGCGCAGACATGCTCCCGCTCGCTCTCTGATTGGCAAGGTTAACTCGGAGAGGCTGCAGCTTTTTAAACTGATTTGATTAGGCCCACTACTTTATCCCATTCCCTCCCCCACCACTCGGCCCACCACCTCCTGATCCTTTTAACACAGCCCTTGGTCCAATAACCAGCCAGTCCGATATTTTTTTTTCCCCCTTTTTCCAATTTTCATGCTGAATTTTGATATTTTATAAAATAGATTATGCAGCCCTACAGGGGCGATCAGGAAGCAGTGTCTTAGTCTCAGGGCTGTGTTTTATTGTGACTAGTTGAGAGGCTGGGATTTGCCTCCTCTTCCTCGTGCTCCCCGGCTCTGCACCTTTCCCAGCTCTTGGTGTGCATGTGTTGACTTCAGGGACAAGAGGCTGAGGGCTCACGTGCCCCAGCTTGGATGCTCACTGTCCTCCAATTCCTCCCTTCCCTGCAAAACCAGGGCTGGCGAGAATTATACAGTCGGCCCAAAATGACTTGGCACCCCAGGTCCCCTTCTGCTGTGGTACGACGACCTGTTCACTGTTTGCAAAAAGAAACGGGGACAGCGTGGATAGAGAACTCCCTTATATTGTAGGAGCAGAATAACGGTATGTTTTAGTAGGAAATGTTACTAGTTCTCTGGGAGAACAGATCACCCATAGCTTCCAGCTTACAGGCCGGCTGACAAGCGGGATGGGCTTGGAGGGGCCAGGAGAAGCTGTTCTGGCGTTAATGCCTGCAGCCACTGGGACAGCAAGGGTTGAGTGGGCACCAGCCCAGCCTCTAAAGAGTATGCGACCCTGACGCTGTCTTTAGCCAGTGTGCTTTAGAGCTTTGTGTGCTGCCAGTTTTCAATCCTGGGCTCCGCCTCTGGTATGCAGCTTATGTTTGTCATATTAAATACTCCAGGGGAATCTGGAGCCTTGTGTACAGAAGTGCCTCTTGCCAAGTCCCTCTAGTCCTCCTATAAGTAAGTAAATAAAGCCTGTAAATTACAGGTGCTCACAAAACCAGAGAGCCCCAACTCACAGAACAGAATTACTGGAGAGTGACCAGCACAGCTAAATTTTTGGGAACCTCGGACTGATCCAGGGGAAGGTGCATCTCATCTCGTTATCACTTGCCTATTTGTTTCACCAGAACTGATCTAGAGTGGTGTGGGCTAGTTGAGCAGCTCGGAGCTGGCAGGGACCAAATCCAGCAGACAGAACCGACCCTACAGAGTCACCCTGGTGAAACAGCACAGAATATAGACAGTCCCCTACACGCAATGTATTAAACCTTGACATACTGCATTACTTAAGAGGTCTCAGGGAAAATTAAAACCCTTTTGACTGGGTTTTGCAATGCAGGGAAAATTTTAGTGACATTTAAAAGGTTTCCCTTGTGTTCCTCTAATGGGATAAATAAAAAAAGGCTTGTTTTAGGCCAGCAAATGGGGGGACAATCCAATTTCCCTGATTCCATCAAGACACTCTTAAAGCATTAGCTTGTGCAGTTTTAAAAAAACCCACAACAGACTGACCCCTCTGCCTGATGGCTTTGAAAAGTGTCCTGATGTGGAGGTATTTATCCTACACAACATGGTTTATTGAGGCACTCCAGCAGCGTTCCTAAATATACTCCTTTGTTATTAAACTATTTAGGAGGACAGCATGCACAGGAGGAAACACAAACACCAGTTTATTATTTACTGATGCAATCCACACTGGGGCTATGCTCAGAGACTAATGTGTGATGACGTGCTCTTTGAATTTGGGACTTGGAAGAGAAAAAGGACAGCATTAACATTGCTGGTGAAAGAATGAAACCTAAGCATGCCCTTAACTTTATGTTTTTTAAGCATTGTTTTGGCTCAAAATAAATAAAGATTCCCCCATGGAACGTTATATTTGCAGTTTGTTTCCGTCAGTCAGAAAGATTAATGTATCAACACTTACTTCGGAGGGGGCTCTGGGGATTGATAATGGGAGATACGAAGCCTTTCACCTCGAGGTCACTGGTTCAGCTCTGCCCCATGTCGGTCACCACCACCAGTACCTGCCATCTGCTCCTCCCCAGCCATCCGCCCAGTGTGAAATGGGCTGGTCCCAGTTCGGGGTGCTGGGGACAGATGTCCGGGTCCCAACAGGCTCCCTGGGCTGCTTTAGGAGGAAATGGGATGGATCCGCTCGGCTCAGCCCCAGATGTGACGGCAGCCCCAGCCTTCGCTCAGGCTGAGCACCACCAGGGAACTTGACCTTCTGCCGCACTTGTACGACCCTTGAATGGCGATCCTGTTATTCCTGCCCTGTGCAGAATAACTCATTCAAAAAGCAGGACGTCCCTGAACATAAATCTGTCTGTTATAAAGTTGGCCGTGGTTTTCCCCGGTTGCCTCCTGATCCTGCTGAATTTCATTAGGGACACCTCTATTATACAGCACAAGGAGGGCGCAAGTGCAGCCTCTACACTTTGAAAGAGCTCTTTTGAGTGAAGATCAATCTTGCATCTCACTAAATAAGTAATGACAGACCAAACTGCAAGTACCTAGTTCAGCTTTATTTTAATAGCACTGTGGCTCCATTGAGAAATCCCAGTTACTGGTACAGTTTGATGTCCTGAGCCAGTTTTCTCCAGACATTTTTCCTTTTTTTTTCTTTCATATTGGCACTTTATTAATAGCTGCTTGGAAGCCTGACTCTCTCTGAATAAGCAGTACCAATAAACCTTTTCCCTCTTTTTCTTCCATCAGGGAACAGTCCCAATGATCATAGGCTGAGAGGGGAGATTTCAGAGTCTAACATGTAGTTGTACTTGGTGGTGGATGATCAAATGAAAGAGCAGCTTCATGCCTTATAAAATAAAAAAATGGTAAATCAGCTACTAATACAATTCACAGAGGCTGCTAAAAGGCTGTTGGATGTCACAAAACCAGCAACCCTTTCAGGTGATGAGACGGGAGCTTCTTAAGTCAACACGTGCAGTCAGCTTCTCCCTGGCAGTGGTCCACTTCGGGGCAGGATCCAGGCTCGATGCCTTCCCCCTCTCGCAGACGGCTGTGAGTGTGCGAACATCCTCTCTAATTCCAGATTAGTCACAAAGAGGAGTCATCATGCTTAAGAAACAGGCGTGCTTGGGAAGGAAAGGCTGTCTGGAGGCTGCAGGGCGCAGCGCTGTCCTGAGATGCTTTGAAATATCTGAGGAGGGTCCCTGGCGTTGGGTTTGTTCTAAAAGTGCAGGAAAAAAAGAGTGTCTTTCAAGCTGAGGGCCACGGGCCACTGCAACTCAGCTCCCCTGCTACCCCAGGCTTCCCAAGCTTGGCTTAATAAAATCCAGATCTCATTTAATGAGTTCAGAGGATGGTTCAGACCGCCTCAACATGGAAAGTTTTGATTTTGCACTCCAAGCCAAGGGAAGTTTATGAGACCAAACCAGAGTCTCCAGAGTCTTCCGAGTCTTCGTCCTCACTGACCTAAAAGAGCGAAGGATCCCTAGGCCGTTAGCAGCGCCTCTGCCCCTCCTGCGGCACATTGCCAACGTGGCTGTGCTTTTAGTGCAACCGTGCCTGCGGTCATCACGATACCGCAACCTCCCTGCCGGGGCTTCAGCCGCTACTGCAGGGCTCCTGCGCCTTTCAGCTGACCTTGCCTTCGTCCAAATCAGCGGAACTCAAACTGTGGGTTCAGACAGGGCACTGCTTTAGTCCACACAGGGGTGGCTTCCCTGCTTTCTTTTGGATTTCTTTATCTCTAATGGCCACTCAGTTGTTGGCTTAAAACGGACACTATACGAAGAGGATGTCCTGAAATGCAGGGTGGCAGCTCTGAGTCCGTTAGAGTTGACAACTAAGAGTGCAACATCTTCTTGGCCACCTAGGGCTGGTGGTTCAAGCCTGTGTAGGAAAGGAGGTTATTTCCAAAGCCCTGAATCCCTTTAAATAAATATAAGCCACCGTTTGCCCTGAAGTCAGAAAGGGCTCAGGTGAACTGAGCAGTAGCAGCAACACTTGGCTCTCGCTGTCTCCCATCCAACCTGCTAAATTTAGCAGCCTAATCAAGCTTCCTTCTCTCTCTTTAATCGGGTGGAGCAAGTGGCATGTTGACTTGCTGTTTGGCGCTGGATCCGATCCTGCTCGCAGCATTTCCAGCCCCTCGGTAGTGACCGGGGGAGCCGTGTGCGGGGGAGAGCAGCGTGTCTGATAGGCCACCACCACCGCAGCGCTTCCGCTTAATCTCTCTGCTCCCATCCACACGTGCTGTCCTGATATCCAACAGCCGGTCCCGCGCGGGCACGGTGCCAGCAGTGACTTTACAGGCTTTGTGGCAGAGATTATTTAAAGCAGATTAACCCTTCTAAACCCCTTAGATTTTAATTATTTCTGTATGTATTTATAAAACCTGCAGTCTGCTAGTTCCAGGGCACAACTGCCCCAGTCCCCATCCTTAACCTGGATTCGTGAATATACAATGCAGCCATATTACAGGACAGAGGCTGGACTGGACAGGGGTCATTTGACTTATTTATTGCCATTCTGGAAAAATTCACATCTGGGATGAAAATGAAACAGTATGGTTTCAAATTGTAAAAGGAGCTAATAATTTGAATGACTTTAAAACACCAGCACCAACACTGCATTAATTGAATTGTTTGAGTCAATGCGGCATCTCTCACTAATTGTTTTGGTTAAGGCAGCTCTGTCATTAATGCATACTGTTGCCTCCCCACTGCCTCCTTTGTGAACATGAAGCACCTTCCGTCTCTCTGAAGACAGGGCTCTCTGTAGGGTTGATGTATTGGCAGCCAGAAGAGGGAAGGCCTGTTTCTTTCATTTAGTCTCCTAGCAAGTTTTTTATATGCATATTAATGCTATGAAATGATGAAGTCTGGAAAACTGTCATTGCTAACAGGTGCTGTTAAAAGGAGGAGAAAAAAAAGGGTGTGCACATCCATCCTTTCATGCGTTCTTTCCTATTTGTCATGTTAGTTAGTGCTGGGCTAATTAGTTTTTTAGACTCAAGGAGTAATGGAGGGAATGTTTCCACTCTGCATGTGAGCTGTAAAATCCACATGAAACTGGAAGTATCTTACTTCGGTCTCACAGAGCAACCTGGCTAATCTCAGGTGATACACGTCTTGCAGAGGTTGGAAAACAGTTAAAGAGTTGGCAAGTCATTGCCACTGAGATTGTTGGATCAGAGTTACTCCAGAGGCCACCTCTCAATATGGGTTACAGTCCTGGCATGAGTGCTGTAGCTCTGTTCCTGTATATTCTAGGGTTGCTGCTGAAAAATGACAATATTTAATTGTATATCTGCCTGTTTTGTAAATGCAAGCATAAAAGGTGGCTGTTAGAAGGAAACAAACCCCGCAGCATTATGGACCCAAATAATCTGAGAAAAAAATAGGTAATTTTGAATACATTTCTTAAAATCAGATGATTTTTATTTATTCTTGTCTCCCAAGCAAGGAAATAAATGCAGACAGTGCCAAGGAATCCATAAATAAATTTTGTTCTTGGAGAATCTCTTTAATATGCACATTGTCCTGCTTCGGTAGTAGTGAACATTTGACCAGTAGCAATTAATTTCTTATCACAATCTTTCTATGAGGTAAGAAAGCATTAGTGTCTCCATTAGGAGGTGGAGAACAGGAGCTCTCCGAGAGCAAATGATGTGCCCGGCTTCTCTCCCCTGCCCCGTGGCTTGCCAAGAGCTGCTGGAGGGAGAGGGCATTGCAGCAATGCCTCTCCTGCAACGCGGCTGAATGCTCCTCTCCAGGCAGATCTGTCCTCCTAATCAAATGATAGACTGAGAAAATGTTCGATATCTGTGTATCTGTAACGAATAAGTATCGTTAAGCTAATGAATTTTCAACCGCTTACTGTGAAACGCACAGTATGTCCTTTAACGGCAGGTGGTAAAATAGAGAACAAAAAAAATAACTAAGGTCCCCGGTATAAATCTCTTCTGTCTAGAAAGGATGAAAAGAGGGCTTCTTACAAAACCAACCTTACGGAAAATAACGTATGATCCCATGGCATGTAGATGATTAGGCAAAGGTTAATATATCTTTTCTCATTCAAATGGGTAGGATCTCCAGCTGAAAGTGCCGGCCCCGTGTATTCAGCTTCGTGCCCTGGGGAGGGGGAGCAGGGAAGCAAAGGGTTAAATTTTGGGGCTGTAGAAGCAGATTGTGTTTTCCTTCTATGATGTGGGCTGACAAGACATCAGTATTCTATTCATCTGTTGGGAATTAGGCTGTTAATCCAATCAATGACTCTTGAGCGAGCTGCAGCCTGCCTCCCCACTGGGGAACAATCGGATCAGACGGGAGATTGTTTAAGAGCACAGTGCGGTCCCGGTGTCAGGTGGAATTTCCAAGCGTTCCCCAGTGAATTGGGGATGGGAAAGCTGTCTCAGCCCATTTATCCTGCCCCTTAAATAACCAGGTATCTGCCTCAGCCACGCTAAAGTGATAAAGCAGTACAAGAGCTACTAACTTTTACGCGGGGAGGGGGCAGGGAAGCACCCTGAGAAGAGAGATTTTAGCATCTTGCCCTTACAATATTGTCCTGTTTGCAGCCTGGGATTGCATTTGCATAGTTCTGTTGAAGGCTGGCTCAGCAGCAGCGCTGTGACACTTGTTACAGCTCCAGGCACTGGCTCCTTCCAAACACATTTTTGATCCCTGGGCTGAAGAAGCTTCCCAGCAGCTTCCCAGCAGCTTTTATGTTGCACCAACATACTTGTTTGATGACCAGAAAGATGCCCGATGCTGGAAGTAACAAGCATTAGCAAATACTCCTTGGAGCAACCTATAAATACGTATGTACAAATACAGAGCTGTGCTCAGAGTGCCGGCTGCAAATTGGGGTGAAAATGCCTAATAGAGAAAGAGCCGGGAGAGTTTCAGAGCCACTGCGTAGACTCAGAAATCAGTTTGTTCTGCAATTAAAGACAGCCATGTCTGCGGTAGGATATTGAGAGTCTGTATCTGTGCCAGCAGCACTACATGCTGATGATAGTAGATGTGATAAATCCCATTGAAATTGCACTTGGAAATTTGGGTACACCACCGGTTAGAAACTAGGGCAATGAGGGATTAGCGTAACCCTGGCACGCTGAACTCCTCGGGCCAGTGGCGTTTGGGTGCATTAGCAGATGCAGGCTTCGGGAGGGAGCGAGTGGCAGTTCCTGGGCATCATGATCTTTCTGAGCTTTCTTTAACAGCAGCTTTGCAAGTGGAGGGCTCCTCCAAATTAGTGCACCTTAATGAACTGTATGAGCTCAGGCAGCGAATATGAATAGGGAGGTCCCCAGACAGAAATATCCCCAGCTCGGAGGCTTGGCTTTAAAGGGCTTCAACATCCCTCTTCCCTTGATCATAATTTTGAATCAAACAAAAGCTAATGCAATTTTCTTTGCCTTTCAGTAGCAGATTGTGCTGTAAGGGTCCATGCCATTAGAAATGTAATAATTGCTTCTCTATGTACATCTAATTTATCTGTGAGGCACTTAGAAGATAGGCCAAATGATAGCCTGGCAGTAGGCTCTGGAGAAGGGCCCAAGAGGTGATGATAAAGATCTGTCTAGCACCTTCCATCCTTACGAATATCTGCCTGGCACAGTGCGGGAAAAGGTCTGAATGGGAGGAAGGGGGCAAAGGAGAGAGCGCTTGGAGAAGGACAGCTCAGTAAGAGAGGAGTCCCTGCCAAGCCTAGCCACATGCAAGGGAGGTGGAAGAGTTAATCGGGGAACCAAGCTTACAGGATATGCAAGCCCTACACTTGCTAGCTTGGGCTGTTTGCAGTCCCCAGGTAAGAGCTGCTCGTGACCAGTGCGTGGATTTTGGTTTCGCCTCTGCCGGAGGTTGCTCTGCATCCTTTGTCCCACGGCGTTGGTCCTTGGGGAGCGCCTGAGCTGTCCTCGAGCTGGTACCAAGGATGCACATCGTGATGTCTCACAACAGCCTTCGCTTAGCATTAACAACCGTAACCTCACAAGCGCTTCACAAACACCAGCTAATGTCCTCACACGGGCCACCCAGTCTGAAAAATGGGGAGGAAACATTGAAGTCTGCTTCGTTTTCCCAGGGTCAGAGCTATTTGGGAGTCTAGATGTTCCGGCACAAAGCTGTTAGATGGTCTTCTTTCTCAGATTGCACTGCCTCTGGTATTGCTTTAAGGCTCAGGAGCAAAAGTCTAGGTGCACATGAGTGCACACTGGTCTAAGGTGGGGATTTTAAAAGAACAGAATGAAATTTCAAACTAAACCATTGCTTTTCTATGCCCGCATTTGCGCACACAGAGATCCACTCGTCTTACCTGCTTCGATTGGACAAGCATTCATTTTATATGTACTAACGTACGTGTCCAAATCCAGGCTGCTGTGTGCAAAAGCGTCATGTAAATGAAAATAAAGGCTGTCTTGGGGCCATCCGCTGAGTTGTCTGATGGAGTTCGGACTGTTTATATTAGTCCTCATTGCCTGGTTTTACGTATTGGTGGGTATTAGCATGTAAATTCTGGTATGCTTTTAGCTGTAGTCTCACCCTGTTATCTTGGGGATAAAATTTCAGAGAGAGAAAAAGAAGATGATGAGGTTAAAGTAAATTGTTGGGAAGTTGAAGTCTAAAGTGGAAATAAATGAGAAATAAAACCCTTTTTAAAAGTGGAGGAAAGTATTTTCTTGCTATTTTTCATCTCCCTGGCTTGAGTGAGTGTGTGTCGTGAGGCTGCGGAGATTTATATTCACAGCTCCTAAGCACCGGTGCTTGTTCAGAAGCTGTATTATTCTAGCCCTTTTTATTCACTCACCTTCTAAAGATGTAGTGTAAATATTTATCTTCACTCCGGCCTATCCATGCTGCCCAGGACCCGGTGCTGTTAAACACTCTTATCACCTCATCGGTCTTATCTCCTGCGATCCCTGCCAACATTTGGAGTCCGTCAATGGGAAAGAGCGTGCACCTTAAAAGGTACCACAAATGAACAGAAAGAAGAGGTGATGCAGGGGAAAGAATACCTTAAAATGAAGAGTGCGTGTGCTATCCTTCAAAAGGGAAGGGTTAGTGTGTATGTTTTCTGCTGTGCTTTTCACGCTCACGGTGTCTGTGCTTGGAGATGCAATTGAAGGCCCAGAGATGAGGTCTCAGTGTGGACCAGCGCTCGAGGAGGTATGGGGGTCCTGTGCAGACCCTCGCAGCTGGTGTGGAGGGCTGTCCAGCCCCAGCTTCATCACCGATACGGGGTCTAGCTGGACCAAAGTTCGCCCAGGTAACCAGCATGGGTTTGTTTTTCCTCTTTATGTACGTGTGCTAAATAGAACATGTGAGATGGAGGAAGAGATGGTGTCTCCCTTAGGGCCACCCTCCTGCTCGCAGAGGTTTCTGTATGCAGCTCGGAGGGCAAGTGAGGCAGGTCTGGAAGATCAATGTTTATATAACGCTGTTTTAAAAGCTGTCCTGTGAAACCAGCACAGTCGTTTGACACATCAAGGTCTGCTTGCCATGGCGGGGCAGCGGGAATCGTGCTTTATAGCGTGTGCAGCATCGCAGCAGGGCTCAGCCAAGCCGTTTCCATGTCTCTGCCCCTCCGTCCAGAAACCTTGTGTTAGGTTAAGCAGGGTACAGAAATTCCCAAGGAATGAACATAGGATGGCAACACCGATATAATCCTATCACTTATAAGACAAAATTGATGTGCAGTAGCCATAGTACCACTTAACGGATAAGACAGTTGGTCCATCTGCGCTCGGTACATCTTCTCTCATTTCTCTTGCTTAAATTTCTCAGGAGCAGAACAAAATCCTGTTATCCAATAAGTTACCCACTGGTAGTTGGATTTTCATTGAGTGACATCTGTCGCAGACCATGGATGTAGGAGGTACCGGTGATTTTGTAGCATCTTTGTTTTGATGGGTTTGGTAGACGTGGGCATTTGGCTTTATTTTTTGGAAACACTCTCATGTTTGGAAACACTCTCGTCTCCCTTGAAGGCCGTGCAGCTCGGCTGTCATCCTGCCGTGGCCAGCTGTGCCAGGGGGCTGCAAAAGGCACCAGGGATGGCATGTGGTGTTAGGAGGCAAGAGGAAAGCTTGGAATTGATCTGTTGTTGGTCGGTAACTTGTGTGTGTGGGACTGAGCCCTCCAAATTTGAGTGTGTAATGGTCTTTCTTTCCTTTCTGGTCGTCTTCTGTCTGCCTGTATGGGTTCTGCCACTTCCACGAGCTCCTCCTTTTTATAGAGAGGGTGTTGCTAAAAGGGCTCTGGGACAGGTACCTGCCAGTGCCTCGCAAGCCGAAAGCAAAGCTGTACCGAAACACGGATTAGTGCTTTGAGCCTGGCCTTTTTCCCCTTCTCTGTTGAAGTTCACTGAGTCAGAGCTCTGATTTCCTCCTTTTTAACCTGTTGCGTTGACATTATTCCAGCTGATGCGTGATGTTGAAAGGGCGTTTCTCTCAGGCATCCCGGCATAGAGCAGAGCTCAGCATTGGCCCTGGAGCTGCCCATCTCTTCTTCTGCGCTCCCTGACATCAGCTCCCTTACTCAACACCTTCTTTTTGTGCTCCTGTCATGCTACAGGAGCTAATATTGGGGAAAAAAAAAAGGTCTCTCATTTTTTTAAACATGCCTTAGCACAGAAATGATAACACACTGTGATTATCTAACTTCCCATAGGCACAGTTTGGAAATAACTGGTTACAGTATTCAGGTTTTTACGTTACAGATTTATCAACTGATTGCTTTCAGTGTGTATCGACAGACTCTGGGTCTTGTTGTACTTGCAGCTCTGTATGATTTACATTTCCATAATCTGAAAGCTAAATTGGAGAGAGAAGTGAACCACCATGACAAACATCCCCCTCCAACTTGGTGCTTTGTATAAAATAAACCAACAAATATCCTGATGGGTTACAATGGAGAAAAATTAGCTGCCCCCGCTTGCAAGCCAGATGAGTGAAACAGTCCATCTGATCGCCGCTGGCATCTCTGCGTTCCTTCTGGCTGCAGAGGATGCGCTCCTGGCTGCGACATGGCAATCTGGTGCCAGCAATCCAGAGCTGGGCCGGCAACGTTTGCTAGTGCCCTGGGCAGGGTGCAGCGGGGTGAGGACAGAGGCTGTGGCAGGCTGTCCCTGTGTGCTCACCGTTTGGGGCGTTCGTCCCAACAGAGGCACGTCCTGGGAGAAGGACACACCACACCTTGCCTAGGATGCTCCAGAAACCGCTGCTTTCTGCCACGGGTCGGGAAATATCCCTTGCATCAAGGCCAGCTACAATTCATCATAAGACCACTTCTGCGCATCTTGCTTTGTTATAGAACAAACATTTCCAGCACCTGGTAGGCGACATTCATCTCATGTAATTTCCACAATGGGAGCTGTAATCCTCACTTTCACAGCCCGTCTTTGATTAGTTTCCAGGTGTGACCATTTTGCGCTGAAGGCTCAGCGCTGCCGTACCTACAGCCAAGTGCTGCGCGCAGAGCAGCCGGGCATGTCGCGCTCCGATTAGCCATGGTGCTCCAAAAAGCCAAATCAAAGAGGGATTGAGATCAGCAGCCTCCCAGGGACATTTCAAGGCCTTTAGTGAGTGACCACACTAGAGCTTTTTCCATTTACCTGGATTAAAATTTGTCACAGAGGAAATACAAGCAAATAGCATAGCATCTGAGAAGTATAACGAATAGCATTTGGCCAGCCGTCAGGCTCAAAGGGGAAAAAAAAAACCCACAGCGTAAATAAAGTGTAAACAGCGTTTGCATAACATTGGATTAATAGTTCTTTTTAAAAACCGCACTGGGATTAAGGAGATGCATTTCGTGTGCCGGGACTTGCACTCTCTTCTTAGCCCAATAAATGCCAGAAAGTACATCTAAGAGAAATAAAAAGCCTCGTTAGCCCAAAGCCTGCTGCTGAAGCAGCAGTGCTTTACGCAGGCCTTTGGAAGAGGAGCAAATGGCTGTAGTATTCCTGGAGCAGTCCTATGTATTTTATAAGGAGTTTTGCAGCGAAGTGTTCCCGTGGAAAGGGATTTCTACTGCACATCTCCAATCCCATTCACCTGCAGGTTTTGTCAGCTACAATTTTGAAGGCGGCGATGTGGAGGGGAGCTGGCTTCCCATCCCCCAGCACACACACAACCCGCATATTTGAAAGCCTGCCTTTCCAATAACTCATTTGTAGCACTCCCGCCTCTTCTTCCCCAGCCCTGCTCCGTATTTTGCTGAAGTCAGTGCCGGCCCTGTCACTCCTCCGAGCAGGCGTGTGCTTAAGGACTGCTCAGGGGCTCTGGCTCAGATCGGTTACCTTATTAGTGTGGAATAATCAATGGATGCTGTCTGTGATTCCTTCACTTGTTTGGTTTTCGGTATCTTCTAATGACACCCATTTGCATTACACTCCCCACAATTTGGGGAGAAACAGGCTCCTGAAATGAGGCGCCTCCAAATGTTGGCATGAGTGCCATGGAAAAATCTCACCCCCCACATTTTCCCTAGCAAGGACGTGAAATGGATGCTTAGACAGCAGATGCCTGTTACATCTGGCTCTTCTCTTTTGTCCCTGTTGCTCCTGCGGTTGTTGTGTTGGTGCGGTGTCCCAGAGCAAAGCGTGGCACCTTCCACCCTGAAACACATTCCTAGTTCCTCAGCGGAATAGGGTTAATATCAAACAGAATAACAGGCTGGGAAACCAGAAGTCCCCAAACAGCAATGGGTGGGATTTCTACCTGGTTTCCTGTTCTTCTGTTCCCTTTCACCTGCTCCAGAATCCATGGCAGGCTGTAGAACTTGCACCTTAATCCCAAAGATGATGGTAATTAAAAACTTAAGTCTCCATAAAGAGGTGCAAATAAATTAAGGAGGCAAAGAACTGAATTAGAGGCTAATCCTAGTGGGGTAGTGAAAGCAAAGGGGCCAGTAATTCTTTCCTTCTGTTATTTCACCTGTTCTTGTGGCAGGTCGAGGCTGCGGCACGGTGCGGTGCCTGGGTTTGCACTGCTGGATGTGCCACGCGAGCACCAACCGCTCACCGGCGAAGCCCTGACTGTGCTTGCCAAGTCTGGGAGCGGGACACGCTTCCCAAACCACTGCAGCTGATGCAGTGGCATACATGTCAGCTTGCAGAGGGAGCTGCATGCCGACATCTTCAAATCGTGTGGTTTGCTTTGCCCTTGCACCACAGGTGTTTCACAAGGATGAGTTCAACAACCGACTCATTCCTGAGCCCTTTCTTCACTCTCATACAGCAAGGACACCAGCAGCCCAACAGAAATTACTTGGGCTTTGGGTCCACCTTTGTCCAGACCTGAATTCTGAAGAGCAAGGACCTAAGATTTATTCAGCCAGAAGAGAGTGGAGTTTTCCCCTGCGTGCTCCCTTGCGCTGAAGAGTGCAGCGCACTGAGCTGTGCCAGTGTCCCGGTGCTTTACGCTTCTCTCAGGTAGCTGGCCAAGGCTGGGCTTGCACAGAAGGATCTTGCACTGAAGCGTCAGGATTAGGGAGGGTCCCAAAGTGAGGCCGCAGGATTGAAATCCTTCATTTTTATGGTCTGGAAGTGATAATGCTATGACCTGAATTATACTCATGTCATGATGTGATCCACGCACTCTTATGCGTGGATAGGTATTGATTATCCATCAATATGGATTGATGGTGGATGATGATTCAAAGCCTGGCTGCCAGGTAGCTGGGTGTCCTGGGCTGTTTATCTAGTCAACTAAAATATTGCTGTGATTTAGCTTATTTATTTAAAACTGGGATTTACTTGTATCCCCACAACATCACCTATACCTCTAAAATCAAGCCTCTCTCTTTTTCAGGATGGGGAAGGCCAGACTGCACTCCATTACGGTAAGCTGTCTTTCAGCTGGGTTGTTCCCTCTTAACGGGATGGATTTGCAGCTGGAGTAAATGGTCTTTGTACAGAAAGCAAATTTCAGCATGAATATGAGCAGGGAAGCTGGATTTGATTAACCAGCAGCTACCTCCACTGGCAAATCCCAGCATGGTATGAATAGGAGCCCTGGGAGAAGCAGCAAGGAAGACTGCTGTCCTCCCTTCGTTCTCCTCTGCAAATTTCACCTTAAAGCCTTCCTTTTCCCCCAATTAATGATGCACTTTCTGCAGAGATCGTCCTGTGTGCCTCTGTGTGTCGCCAGGATGCAGTTGTGCTACCTCCAGAGGCGGGAGTAGCTCTGGTTAGGGGGTGCTAAGTCCCTTAGCCATCGGGGGGCGGAGAGGGAGGTCTGTAGTGGCTTTAACAAGGTTCCACAGGTGAGGGGAAGGGGACGAGCAAGATGGCCTTCACCTCCCCGTGTCCTGGTGCCAAACCAGGTGAGAGAGCAGCAGCTTCTCTACTACCAAAACCGGCAGAGCGAAGTTACAGTTAGTGTCCCTCCTACAGCTACATGCTAATTAGATATGCAATTTTATAGCAATCTTTTTAATTGAAAGATTGTTCCATCTGCAAATGAGAAAAGTAGAGACTGAAGTGACACATGCGGTGCTGATGCTGATGTGTGGGGAATAGGAAAAAAGTATCGATTTAATCTGTATCATATTTTTTTCCAAAATTAAGACATACCCAGTTATTATTTTATACTCTCTCAATGCCTGTCACTGTGTAATTAAGAGCATATTTGTCATTCTGAAGTGTTTGTGTCTGTTTCTCTCTTACGATCTCTCCACAAGGACATTAGCAGGATGGCAAAATTGCTTTGCAGACCATCAGGCCAAGGCACAGCATTTGGATCTGGATCTAAACTACCAGATTCCAGGGCCCCTGAACCGAGACTGTAATTACAATAATGTATGATTTCTCCCCACGTGATCTTTCCTGTAGGATACTTTATTTTTCAAATCCTTATCATTCTGACTGAAGTAGCAAATCTGTTGCTTAGTGCTGCAGTGTCCGCAGAACAACAGCACTCAATGCCGCGTTGCCTCTTTCTCTGCCCAGCTCATTCCGCGTTTTGGGCTTTCTCTCTCCTGGGGAGACGCTCCCCCCTGCTCCCAACTCCAGCACTGACGTCTGCCCACCGAGGGGTACACACTGGATTATAGCGGGTTGCGCAAAAGCATAGCGTGTATGTAAGTTATCCAAGAGCACCTGCTTCAAGGAAGTGCAATATGTGAAAGTAAAGGATGCCTGCATCACCTCAATGTAAATTATTTGCAGGTGGATCCCTCTGGCTGGTGGCTGAAGCTGGTTGTTTAACACAAGCAAACAAACATAACTGATTTAATTAACATTATTTCAGAAGGGGTTTCTCGGATCCACCCTGCCAGCTCAGCTGTTTCAATAAGGACAGTGTGCCAGGGTTCATTTCCCCTAATGTTTTAAGTGTTAACATTTTTTCTTCCCCTTGGGTATTATTCCAGCTCTTTGGGGGAGCCTTTCTGTGGGTCACTGGCACACAGGTCCGGTGTGCCCGCAGGTGCCCCGCTGCCCCCGGCTGACCATCGCTGCACCCAGGCCGTCCTCATTCCCTTACTTAGCTGATCTGCTCATAAATCACCCCAATCTTGAAAACAGCTTGTTAAATGAGTGAATGGTTTTGATTCAAGTGGCTATTTGCCTGAAACTAGAACTCACTGAAAATCTCATGATCTCGGTAAGTGCTTCGTAACCAAGCCATCAATGGCAGCAGAGAGGCATGAGAGCTCGTCTGAAAACTGCTCTGATGGTGCTGAGCAGAGCAGTGCCTTTACAAGACCTTCCCTTTTGTTAGAGGCTGTTCAGGGAAGGGTTAAATCCCATGAGCAAGGCCAGCGAGACAGCCACTGCTTTTAGGGTGTCTCCATCCCATTTTATGAGCCAGCATGGCCTGACAGCTGTCCTTGTGGTGACAGCTCTCCTGATTACAGCCGGTGTCAAACTGCATCCTGCAGCGGGTTATAAATCCTGCCTCCTTCCGATCGGCGCCGACCCCAGGTTTAATCGGAGGTTAAGTGGAGGCCAGCCGGCAGCGCGGTCCAAAGGCACCAGCTCACCGGTGGGACCCACCGCGGGACCCGCTCTCCTCCGGGCTGGAGGCAGCGGTCGGTGCCATGTTGATCGGTATGAGCACAGGCTCCCCGCTAAACGGCCCGTTAGTCTTCAGCTCCTCTCCATCCATCCATCCATCCACCCACCCACCCGCTGGGAATACTAAAATCATTGCCGCTGCCTCTCCCAGAGGAAATCAAGGCTTCTCCGAGCACTTGTGGCCACGTGGCCACAGAGTGGGCAGGCTCTGTATCCTCATGGGCGCTCCGGCTTCCCTGCAAAGCACCATCTGTTCGGCTCTTTCTGTGCTGTGGCAGGGCAGTGGGAGGGAACGCTGGAGAGAAAATAAATAATAAAAAAAAAAAAAAGAAAGAAATTCATCATCTGAACCCTGAGGATTAATGGAGTCGGAAGGCGAACTGCGCTGAATGGAAATTCATCTTCACCCGTGCCAGTGTCAGGGCTGCCGCTCCGGCCCTTGACAAATCGAGGGTCCCGGGGTGCGATAAATCCAGCAGCTGTGCTCGTCCCCAGGGATGTCCCTGGCCCGCCCGGGGACATGGGCTGTGCCTGCCAGCAGCACTGGACACGGAAGCCACCTTTCCCCGTGCGGGCACCAGCTCCCCATCCCCAGGAGCTGCTTCCTTGGCACCCCTGGAAGTCTGCTTTCTGCAAGGGTGCTGTGCCGTCACCCCGGGATGTGCCCCCCAGCCCTTCAGCTCAGCCTCACCCACACCCCCACCTGCTTCCTCATCAACCCCTTCCCCCCTTTTTTCTTCCCTTTTTTCCCCCTTTTTTCCCCTTTTTTTTTTGTTTTTTTCTGGATAACCTCAAATCACACGTCGAATTTATTTTCATGAGGCAGTCCAGGGGCTGGGACTTCTGCTGGTATCAGCCAAGTTCTTCAGTGTTAAGAGTTTTTCTGTTTTGCCTGGTTCTTCTTTTTTTAACATACTTAGGCAAGGTTGGAGAGGGAGCTGAAAGCTGCCAGGCTGTCCTCGGGACAGGGAAGAGCTCAGGTCAAACTTGATTCTATCTTGGCAGAGTAAATTGGGGTTGAAAAAAATAGTTGCTAGCGGACGTATGGGTTAGAAATAAGAATGACGTGCCATTACTGGCTGGCTGTGGGCACAGGCGTCTGCCCCTGGAGCTGGTGCTCAGGGAAAGTCCGGCCGGCAGCTAAAAACCATCCAAATCTTCTGCAAGGAGAAATGACGGATGAAAGCAGGGAGTGAGGCAGCACTGACGATGTCCTGCCTGGGACGTGCTGCCTGTAGAGCCCTGGGAGGTTCAGGAGGCAGGTGAGGGGCGGGAGTTTATAAATGCGTTATAAATTATAAATACATTATAAATTCTGGGTACAAAAGCAGGCAGAGAAGGCTTTCCCAGGCGGCACTTCGGGGCTTTCTGTGGTGGTGCCTTTCCCAGGGTCCGTCTCCAGTCCTGGACGTGAAGGAGCATCGGCCAGACTGCACCCAGGCAGCCTGTGCATCGTCCCAGCGAAGCCCTGAAAACCACCCGGGCTCTGGGGCCGTGGCTGCACCAGTAACGCCCTCTCAGGACGTCGGGCTTTTCATTGCTTTCACTCGGTCTCTTCTCTTTCCTTTGCACTGTTAAATCCAAAGGCAAATAATACACTGAGTACCGAACACTGCCCTGAAAAATTATCTGCTCCGCCTGGCCAGGTGCTGAGACGGCATTTCCAGCCTCTGGCACACGCATGGGAAGTTGCCAGCTACAGCACCGCTCCAGAAACGCCCGTCACCGCCGCCTCGGGTCAGGATCCCCAGACTAACCCTTCCCTTTCTCCCCTCAGCTGCTGCTTGCGAGTTTTTGGACATCGTGGAGCTGCTGCTGAAGTCGGGTGCCGACCCCACAGTCCGGGACCAGGAGGGCTGCCTGCCGGAGGAGGTGACAGACTGTAAAGCCATCACTTCGGCCCTGCAGCAGCACACCGCTGGCAAGACCTAACCCCGCGGCAAGGCGCGGCGGGGAGGTCAGAGACGCTCCGCAATAACCCCCCTTCTCTTCCCCCGCTGCCCTCCGAAACACCTTGGGGGTTCGAAGGGGAGCTTTTAGAGCACAGGGTCTGGGTGGGCTCTCCAGCGCGAGGGCTGGCTGGCCGAGCGCCTGTACTGGGCAGGACGGGATCAGGGTTTTGCATGCTCTGACATTTATCAGTATTTGGGGGGGGGGGGGGANGGGACCAAGGGCCTGGAGAAGGCTCCAAGTATTGTTTTAATGTA
Organism: Anhinga rufa; assembly: GCA_013400875.1. NCBI lineage: Eukaryota > Metazoa > Chordata > Aves > Suliformes > Anhingidae > Anhinga > Anhinga rufa. The sequence continues at coordinate 28,563 of VZTV01078108.1, forward strand.
TTAAACACTAGTACAGCATCGATGTCTCACCCAAGAAGCCTGTGCTGACTGGTTGGCTCCTCCGCGGGGAGGGCAGGGCAGCTGGGCCAGGTGAGATGCTCATCGCTCCCATTCAGGTTGAGTTTTGGGTTTGGGTTTGTTTGTTTTTTTTTTCCCCTGGGTCCAAACAAAGTATTATAAATAAAAGAATGGGGTTGGGACGGAGCCTCTACGTGTTTGTCTTGCAGAGAGTGACTTGATTCCTTGGAAACAATAAGGATGGGAGGCAGCACAGAGCTTTTTGTAGCCCTTGGAAAGCTCTGCTCAAGTGCTCGTCCTGGAGAGGGGGGGGCTGTCTAGTTCTCGACTAACATACGTAAGATGAATGCTTTATGGCTAACCAACCTCTCCAAGCTGAGAGGGCTTTTACCACATCACAAAACCGCTTTGCTGAATTAAACAGCGCTAAAACCCCCCCTCCACCAGCAGCTCCAGGTCCTCCCGCCGCGTGCCGGTCCCTGGGGTGGCTCGTTCAGGGCTGGGGTTTTGTAAGAGCCGGGCACGGACATAAACCTGCACTCACCTTGTCACACGCGTGGGCCTGGTTTGGACACTTCACGGCCCTCTCAGCTGGCCAAATACCCAGAAAGTGGGAAAGACATTCCGCATGGCGATGCCTGAGGTGCTGGAGTGAGGTGGGATGGCTGTGGGGCTTACTGCTTCCTCGCCAGGATCCCCACTGGGCTGTGCCCCGGTCTAGGGGAGCTGCCGGGGATGGGTTTGTGCTTTGGGCTAACCCCTGGCTGGGAGGGAGGCTGCTTGCTGTGGGTGTAACCGGCAAGAGGCGGCCGTGGCTTCCTTGCAGGGCATTGCCATGCCGCTTGCTTGTCCCCAGACAAGGAGATTTACAGCTTGGGGAGAGCGTAGGAAATCTCCGTCGCTCTGACGGGAAGCTACTTGCCAGCAAGTCCTTTCTGCAGCACATCCAGCCTCAGGAAAATAAATGGGAACGTTCCCTCCATTAAGGACTGGCTGGGCAGGAGGCACGCATGGGTTTTGGCCCCTCACGGCGGCTGCCGGCTCCTGCCAGCTTTTGCTAACGCTGACGAAGTTTGCTGCACTGGCTTGAACGCTGCCAGCAGCCAGAGCACCCCCACGGCGGGTCTCGCACATGCAAGGCACAAGGCAGGCTCGGTGGTGGGGGATGAAATGGCTTGGGCAAGTTAACGGACTGTACGGGCCCTTAGATTGACCGCATCAACTTATTTTCTGCTAACTTGGTATCGGAGGGGTCTGATGGGCCGGGGGGCTGCAGTGGTGGTCTCCATGGTTTTGGGAAAAAAACAAACAACAAAACCCTTGAGGGCTTTTTCTGAAGTCGGTAGGAACCTTGAGCCTGACGCCTGCTCCCTCTGGGCCTCCCAAAGAAACTGCCTTCCTGGCTGGCGCGTGGGTGGCAACAGTAAAACACACCTTGTGTAGCCGTTCGCAGCCCCGCTGTGTTCGGGGATGCTTTTGCTGCCCAGTTGTGCAGGACGAGGGGCTGGTGAAACGAGCTGGCAGCGGGCAGGGAGGGCGCTTGGGCGCAGAGATGGGTGAAGCAAACTGCTGATAAACAGCAAGGCTGTGCGGCAAACGGCAGGCGTCAACGTTCAGGGTTCCCTGCCAGCCCCTGTGGGGCGAGGCTTATTCGACGGAAGCAAGGCAACAGCCCCCCCGACCCTTGAGCGAGGACCCTCAATGGCTTTCGCTCTCCTTCACCCTGATCTCATCGCAGCCGCCGCACGTGCGTCACAACGCAGCGGGTGCTGACGGCAACACGGGTCGCGTTTGCATCGGGATGCGGGTGGAGCAAAGGTGCCAAGCCCAGTAGCCGGGGTGCCACGCACGGAGCTACCCCCTTGGCTTCGGGATGGCGGCATCAAGATTAGGGACAGGCGAGGTCACCCTTGTGCAGTGCCACAACGCACAGCCACTGCCTGGCTTGATGGACACGCTGGGTAATAAAAAAAATATATATCTCTCTCTTAAAGCAGGGAGGAAAAGCAGTAGCCGCGATGCCTGTGCTTTCAGAGAGCACATTTGGGGGCTGAGTGCTCAGCCCTGGAGATGTTTATAGCACTTTAGGTCTGTTTGTGAGGTTGGAGCCTTTCCAAAGAAAAAAGCGAAGGGGGGGGGGGGATAAAAAAAAAACAACGAGAAAGACATATATTATTGTTTATAATCTGCTTTATTCAGCCAAACCTTTCCCCAGCAGCCTTGCGGATTGCTGTTTAAATCCCTCGGTGCCTTTAACTACCGATACAGAAAGTGGTTAATGTGCATTCGGCCTAAGCTTGGCATCTACTCCAGGAAATCACTTTAATTGAGAAGCATTAAATGTTAAAATGATTAAACTATAGAAAGCCAACACACCGGTGCCCGTGGAGGGGCTTGGACCCGCCTGGCATGGCTCTCCCATCTCACCTGCACCCGCTGAGCGCTGCGGTGGTATGGCTGGGTGACGGTGGTGGGTGCCCGCGGTCCCCCCGGTGCCGGCTTTGCCGCTGCGTGGTGACAGGAAAGCTGCGGGCATCTCGGGNCCATCCCACTGAGGAATGAAATCCCAAAGACAGCAGCTGCTAAAGAGCATCCCGAGTTTATTTGACATCGCTTTCTCTCGAGGCGAGGGGGTGACCGTACACATCTCATGCCAACGCACAGGAGGCAGGGTACAAAAGCAATGCCCCGGGCCCGAATTTGGGAGGATTGGGGGGTCCTTTCTCCCCAGAGACATGGCAATAAATAAGGTTTTATTCTTTGAAATTTTT
>VZTV01078108.1:31431-41659 GCA_013400875.1 Anhinga rufa
GGCAGAGCAGGGGGGGCGGGGGGGGGGGGTGTTTGGCCTTGTCAAAGGGGGGGTGGAGAGCAGCGGGCACAGCCTCCCCCGTCCCCCTCCCCACCAGCCGCCTGCGGTGCCCAGCGAGGCTGGGGGCTTGGCACAAAGCAGCACCCACAGCTGGGGGGGGCACATGGGTGCAGCTGGGGCGACTCCTGCAGCACCAGCACACCCAGACAGGGAGGGGGGGCAAGGAGGGACAGGGACGTACCGCTGATGTGCTTTCTTGTGTGGCTTTTTTTTTTTCATTTTTATTCTTCTCTCCCCTTTACTTTCAGAGCCCCCCCTCCTCAGCCTCTGGCAGCGGCCGGCTAACCGGCTCCGCCACCAGCCCTCCCCGAAGGGCAGCCTGGGATCATCAGCATCTCCCCAGGGCCGGGGGGATGGCGGGGACCCCGCGGCCAGGGAACCCCCGCGGGGCCAGGGCAGAGCCAGGCACCCCAGCGTGGAGCTGGAGCTCATCCATCGGGCTGGATGCCTTCAGCCTGGCGAGGCCGGGGGGTGCGAGCTGTGCCAGGGGAGGTGGGCAGGGGATCCCACCCCAGGGATGTGGGTTTTGAGGAAGGGGCTGGTGCTGGGTGGGGCCAGCCAGGAGCAGACCCCGCAGGGCTCGCGGGCTGTGCCAACACCACCCGGGTCCTCCCCGGCTGCCTGCGCCGGCCCTCAGCCCCCTTGGCCCCGCAGCGCCGGGGGTCTTGCCTGCCCTGTCCCCTCGGGTTCCCACCGTGTGGGTGCTTCTGCAGCTGCTGAAATGCCCTTTTTTCCCCCCCTCTTTTGGGGAAACATTCCGCACCCCTCCAGCCCACCCTTCCCCAGCGGCTTCGCTTGCAGCACCTCCTCACACACGCCAGCCCCGAGCATCCCGGCCGGCCCTGCCCAGCCCAGCTTGGCCCTTGGGCCTCGCAGGCTGCAGGCTTGCTTTTTTTTTTTTTTATTTAATTCCTCCCCGCCGCACGACCAAGGTAAAACCCGCAGCGATGCACCATAAGCGCTCCTGCGCGCCCAGGGATAAATCACGGCCCCGCAGCCGCTGCACGACAGCTCCGCTCCCACCGCGCCGGGAGCAGCATCGCCCCGGGCAGCGGGGCAACGGCCCTGCCTGCACCGGTCCCCGGCCTCGCTAAAATAAACCCTTCTACAATATAGACTTTCCTTCCTGCTGAGGCTCCGGGCAGCGCCGAGTTGCTTTTCAACTCCGTATCGAAAAATAACTCTTGAAAATAGCAGCGGTGCTCGGCAGGAGCGGTGCGGGGCGGACTCTGACATCCCTGATTGTCCTTCCCTCCCGCCGGCTCACGCCATCGCACACCCCGCTGCGCCCCAGCCCTGCGCCGGGGTCCTCGCCGGGCGTCCCATGTGCCGACACCTCTCTTGTGCTTACACCCGAAGGCATCCGTGCCCCCCACCCCGGGCACAGCCGCCCCCGGCCACCGCCGATGCCACCCCCTGCCCCCNAGCGGTGCTTAGAAAGGGGGGTGATCCATGTCGTCCAGCCAGGAGGCCGGGCTAGTGGGAAAGTCTGGGTACCCGACGCTGCTCCCCGTGGAGATGTCGGAGGTGGGGCCCCCCCCGGCCATGGCCCGCAGCGTCTGACTCACCCCCTGCGCCCCGTGGGCCACCAGCCCCAGGCTGCCGTCCATGGCGTAGTCCAGCCCGTTGAGCAAGGGCGGGTGGGACGGCAGGGAGGAGATGGAGGATGGCGACTGGGGGAGGCCGTAGGGACTGCCGTCCCGCAAGTCCTGGTACGACTGTCCCGTCCCCTCCATGGAGAAGCTGCCGTTCAGCAACTGTCCGCCCGCCACGTCTCCCACCGTGCCATAAACTCTGTTTGTGTGGCCAAGCTCGGAGAGGATCTGGTCTTCTGCAGGGGAGAGGAGGGAGAGCAGAGCCGGGGGGTCAGCACAGTGGGGAGCCCCACGGCCCCCCCGCCCTGTGCCGGCACCCCGCTCACCGCGGAAGCTGAGCTCGCTGTCGCTGACGCCGCAGTCCTCGGCTGAGCTCTCCTTCTCCAACTTGCCGCCCCCACGGTTCCGCTTGACGCTCTTGTAAAACTGCCCCCAGCGATGCCGCCCCGCGTCCTTCTTCAGCCGCTTCTCCTTGGCCCGGCGGTTCTGGAACCACACCTGGGGAGAAACGGGGACCTCACTGGCACCCCGGCATCCCTGTATGCCAGCACCCCTGCAACCCAGCGCCTGGGCACCCATACCACCCCGATATCCCTGCCACCCCTGCAACCCCTGAAGCCTGGCAATCCTGCAACCCAGCACCCCTGCACCCCTGAAACCCAGCACCCCAGAGGGACCCCTGTGTCCCTCTTTGCTAGGGGCAGGGTGGAGAGGGGTGTCCCTGTAGCCTCACCTGCACCACCCTCATGTCGAGTCCCGTCTCGGAGGAGAGCTGCTCCCGCACGTGCCGAGCGGGCTTGGGAGAGTTTTTGTAGGCGTTCTTCAGCGTCTCCAGCTGCTTGGCCGTGATGGTGGTCCGGGGCCGCTTAGCGCCCGCCTCGGAGTCATCTGCAAGCGAAGGAGCCGGTACCAGCCCCAACCACAGTAGTGTGAGCAACCCCAAACCGCCAGCCCACGCCGCTGGGGGAAAAGCTCCCCAAAACCAGCTGCCCCAGAGCCCGCAGCGACCCCTTCCAGCATGTACAGCGCCGGTGACGTGACCCACGGCCACCCCTGGCTGTGATGTCCAGCCTCGCAGCCCTTCCCGGGTGCCTACCGTTCTGCTTGGCGGTCTCGTAGTCCTCCTTGCAGACCAGCCGCCCATCTTCCATCAGGTAGAACTCGTCGCCGGTGGCCAGCTGCCGGCTGCAGATGATGCAGGCGAAGCAGTGGAGGTGGTAGACGAAGTCCTGGGCTTTGCGGACCACCTGGGTGGGGGGGATGCCCTGCTGGCACGCCGTGCATTTGGTCCCAAAACGCCTGCAAGGAGAAGTGGGTGACCCTGAGCCCCCCGCAGCGAGGTGGGCTTCGCTGGAGATGGGGTGGGGACCAGGAGACAGGGCAGAGTTTAAACCAGCAATCAACCTAATTATGCATGACACTTCACACGGCAGGGGTTTATCTTCTTCAGTGTGAAAGACCGGCCTAATGGAGCTGAGGAAGGTTTGATTTTAATGGTTCTTTTAACTAATGCTTATAGGCTGCCTGATTTTCCCCTGCAAGGACAGTACATATTTCATCCACATTAATACCAAATAAATTAATTACACCGCCCCGCTAGCATGATGAATCCCAGATTAATGCAGAATGATGGGGCTCTTACACTGTAATGACAGCCTGACAGGTGCTGGCTTGGGGTAGGCGTGGGCCCAAGCAAACCCGCCAGCACAGCTGCAAGGAGCGTGCAAGGAGCGTGCAAGGAGCGTGCAAGGAGCGTGCAAGGAGCGTGCAAGCGGCATGTGAGGAGCACCCAAGAATGGGACAAGAAGCGTGGAAGGAGCATGCAAGAATGGTGCAAGGAACATGCGTTAAGCGTGGAAGAAGCATGCAAGGAGGGTGCAAGGAGCATGTGTTAAGTGTGGAAGAAGGGTGCAAGGAGGGTGCAAGGAGCATGTGTTAAGTGTGGAAGGAGGGTGCAAGGAGCACTCGCCCAGCAGCCCCCCCGGATCGCAGGCACTCTGCTGCAGACAGCCTGGGGCGCCCATCATTCCAGGTGCCCCCAAGAGCTGGGTGCACCCGTGTGGGTGCAGCCCGGGCTGTGGCGAGGCGCAGCTGCCCGGCACAAACATGAAGGCTAACACCCAGATAACACCCGGATAACACCCAGATAACTGAATTAACGGCGCAAGGGCGACACGTGCCACGAGGTGGTGGCAGCACAGGGGAAAGTCCAAAATAAGCGGACGTTGCCACTGGTGTTCGCAGCATCAGCCATATGGGCTTTGGGATTGGCGTGGGGCAGATCCCCACCTCCCACCGGCACCGCAAGGGCTCTGCTGGGTCTGCCCTGCTCCCCCCAGCACCCCTAATCACCCCATCAGCAGGGCACCAGCACCCCACGGAGCCGTCCTGATGTTGCAGCAGCAGCAGCACCAGCAGCAAAGCTATCAAAATAAATCTGCCCCCTATGCCTTAAACAGACCCATCTGCTTCGAAGGAGGCATCCCAGGAAAACCCAAGCCCTTTGGCCCCCAGCTCAAGGCTGAGGGGCAGACAGTGGCACTTGGGGGGTGCCCAGGGGGTACAGCCATTCCGGGCACCCCTCGCTGCCCCCCCCGAGGGCTGAACATCCCCCATGATCGTGCAAAATCACCCCATGAGCCCTGCAGCTGCCTGTGCCTTCACGCCATCCGGAAAGCCGGGGCACGGCCACCAAAGCTGGGTCCCTGAGAGCGTCCCCGAGTCGCGCGGGTGTCACCCAGGGACGGGTGGCAGGCACTGGGCACGAGCGGTGCCGGCGCGATTTCGGCAGCTGCCCAAAGGGGTGTTGGAAAGCAGAAGGCGAGGAGGGAAAACCTGTTTTGTTTCCTTTTCTGGGCTTGTATCCTAAAGGGAGAGTCCCTGGACATCTGCTGGGGAGACCTCAGCTCTCCCAGAGTCAGCTGGGAGGGAGGCTGAGAGAGGGAGGGAGGGATGGGAGATGGAGAGAGGGAGGGAGGGGTGAAGTGATGGAGGGAATGGAGGGAGGGAGGAGGGATGGAGGGAGGGACAGAGGGACGGACAGAGGGAGGGATAGGACAGACAGACAATGCTTTTCTGCACCCAAGGCTGAGCCAGTGCGTGCTCTGCAGCCTTCATCCTCCCTCTGCCTATCCACACCCCCCCTAATGCTTTTAAAGCCATTTCAACACCCCCTCCCCAGCACCCCAGTGTGTTTCTGCACCACCTGGGGACGGCCAGACCCAGGACAGAGCTGCCCACAGCCGGGGGCCAAGAGCTGCGATTTTGCGGGGGAGAGAAGATGAAAATCAAAAAATCTGACCTTTTCAGAAGCAGTTCCTGAATTGCAAAACTGCTTCTGAAGGTGGCCTTAAATCCTCGCGTCCTCTGCAAGTTACCTACCCCAAAATCAATGAGCGGTTGAAATAAAGGTGAGGCGAGAGGCTGAGCGAGCGCCGAGATGCTATTGATTGGCACCAAATAATCCAGGCAGGACCTCATCTAAGAAAGTCGCTGATCTTTCAACTCTAATTAACATTGATTACCCGCACCTTTTGGGCGACTATTTAAATGACTTGGAGATTAATAGGCTGGAAAATATCAGAAGTGAAGTGTTATTACCCAGGCTGTAGCGGCTGCTTTGACCATTGCACGCTCCCCAGCTGGGACGGAGAAATTCAAGATTCGTATTTGGCCCTGATGGCTGGGGGGGGGGACACACGACACAGGAGGCCTGAGAGCCCAGGGATGGGCAGGCAGGGAAAGTCCTGCCCCGGGATTAGCGCAGGGCGTAATCGCCGGCGGCTGGTTTAGCCGGCCGGCCGGCGGCGGGGGCGATGGGGAGAGCCAGCACGGCCAGGGAGGTGCGGGAGACGACGGCGTGGGGAGGTGGCCTCAGTCCCCAAGGTGCAGCAGGTCCTTTTCGGCCGGGCCCCACCACCTGCACCCGGGCAGCAAAAAGCACCCCCTGGCCAGGATCCAGCCCCCTCCCCGCAGGAGGTGTAAACCAGCACCCCTCCGCTGCACAGCGATTCACCGCCGGCAGAGCTGTGCCCAGCCCCGGCGCAACACCCTCTCCCATCCCTTGGGAAAGCTCCCAGATTTTGCCAGCAGCCAAGGACTAAAGCGTCCCCACTGAAAAGTCAATTTTTAACGGGAAACGGGTTGCCCCGTCCCATGGGAGCAGGGAAACGCCGAGGCTGGGGCATCACACAGCTCAGAGGCAGCTGCCGAGGAAATCAAATGACGTTTTTACCAGGAGCAAAAAAAGGATTTAAAAAAAAAAAGAAGAAGAAAAAGAAAAGGTAAAAAGATGGAAGGGAGAGAAGCGGCATCAGCAAACCCCGCGAGGCGAGCGAGGGGCTCAGGCAGGAGCAGGCAGCGCTGCCGCTGCCTTGCATGGGTTTCTCCTGCCCTCTAGCTCCGAGCGGAGCCGGGGCCACTGCTGAACCACCGCAGCTTGCCATCCGTGGGGTTTGAAACCAGCCCAGGGGAGGGACGGGAGCATCAGGGAGGTCTGAGGCTTTCAGAAGGTTAAATCCCAACAAACAGCATCCAGCCCGCGGCAGCTGTAAAGCACCAACATTGCCTTTATTTAAAAAAAATATATAAAATAATAAAAATATATATAAAAATGAAGATTTTGGAGAAATTACGCTTAAAAAGAGGTTGTGTGTTTGTGGGGGGGAGCCGCCACTTTCGGGGGCTGTGCCCCCGAGTGGTACTCACTTGAAGAAGTCCTCCTTGCAGTAGACGCTGCCGGCCCGGGAGAAGCAGCGGTCGGCCAGCTGCATCTGGCAGTCGGCGCACTTGAGGCAGGAGCTGTGCCAGTGTCGGTCCAGGACCTTGAGGATGAACTTGTCCAGGATGTGCTGGTTGCAGCCGGCGCACTGGGGGATCTCTGGGCAGGGGAGAGATGGAAACAAGAGCAGCGTCAGCCACCGCAGCCCCCTCGCCCCCGCGGTGCTCCCACCCGGCCGGCGCGGCTGGCGAAGCCCAGCGTTGGCACGTGCCGGTGCTTTGCGGGGTGATGAGCTGCCACCCCTCACCCCGCCAGCGTCCCGGCACACCTTCCTTTGCAAACCTTCGCCAAAACCCTCCGGGATAACAAAGCCCAGCACCCTGCCGCCTCCTCCATGCACAGACACACGCGTGATGCTTTTTCCCGTCTGCACCCCATTTTTCAGGCCACGTCCTGCTCCCTGCCACCCGTTTCCCTGCCTGCCTCTTGCTCCCTCTGGGATGGCATTCCACAACCCCCGACCAGCGGCTCGGCTCGCTGCTCCCCGTGGCCACCCCCAAGGGCCAGGCTGCCAGGGCAAGCCAGGGGTTCACCCAGGGGCTCCCAGCTCTGACCCAGGGGTGCAGGACACCAACCCGCTCCGCCCCACCTGCAGAGGCTTTTTCAACGCGGGCAAATGGCTCTTCCCCTCTGCTCCCGCTGCATCCCGAGGACCACGAGCCACCCGCGCTGGCCACGCTGGCCCCACCAGCAGCTGCCCAGCGCCCCTCTCCCTGCAGTGCCAGGGTGCCGGGTGACTTTGCATCCCCCACGGTCCAACAGCCCTTTGGACCCTGGTTCTCCTGCGACGGGGGCAGCGGGTTTCTGCCAGCTTCCTCCCATCCAGCCGGGGTGTTACAGACCCCCGTCACCGGGAGTGGCTGGGAAACGTGGGCTGAAGCGAGGCCACGCTGGAGCACAGCGGCAGTAAGCAGGGATAGCGGGTCCAGCCCCGTCCAGTCCCCCTCCTACAGCACCCATGCTGTGGGAGGGTGCTTGGAGAAGTAGGGCTTTTCTTAAGGTAAGATGTGTACCCGGCCATCCAGACTCCTTTACAATGTCTGCCTATAGATGGACAGCTTCTAGTGATGTGGAGAGCTGGATATTTATCTCCCTTTCTGTCTGCCCATAGTTGAGAATAAACGGGAGGTGCTGTAAAAGTCTGCAGGAGAAGATTGCCCGGTAAAAGCCAGGCACATCATGCTGACACGCACGCATGAAAGAAGATTGATTTTAGGGGGAAAAAAAAAACACCACAACCAACCATGCCCGTAGCTGGAGCATCAGAGAGATGTTTATGCATAAGGGCTGCCTCCCTCTCCTGCGGCTGACAGTAAATAGTGGGGGTGGGTGGTGGGGGGGTGTGATTATTTCTTTTTACGCTGCTACAAGTGCTGGGGAGGCTTCGGAGGGACTGTGCCGTCCCCCGCGCCCAGCGGCTCGGCACAGCCGGGCTCAAGGGGCAAGGGACGGGGAGGGCAGGAGGAACCTGCCCCCGCGTTCTCCCCACGCCGCCCCAGGGAGCCACCCTGCCCGGGCCGGGGGTGTGCCTGGGGGGCTCGGCGATACGGGGAGAGGGGGACCCCCTGTACCCTGGCCTGGGCGCTACCGGGAGGGGGAAAAGGGGAAAAAGGGGAAAAGGGGAAAAAAGGGAAAAAAAAAAAAGGAAAAGGGGAAAGAAGAAGGAAAAAAGGAGGAAAGAAAGGAGAAAAAAAAAGAAGGGAAAGAGGAAGGAAAAGAGAAGAGAAGAAAGGGAAGACGAGAGAAAGGGGGGAAATACAGAGGAAAGAAAAAGGAGGAAATATAGAGGAAAGAAAGGGGGGAAATATAGAGGAAAGAAAGGGGNATAGAGGAAAGAAAGGGGGGGAAAATAGAGGAAAGAAAGGGGGGGAAAATAGAGGAAAGAAAGGGGGGGAAAATAGAGGAAAGAAAGGGGGGGAAAATAGAGGAAAGAAAGGGGGGGAAAATAGAGGAAAGAAAGGGGGGGAAAATAGAGGAAAGAAAGGGGGGGAAAATAGAGGAAAGAAAGGGGGGGAAAATAGAGGAAAGAAAGGGGGGGAAAATAGAGGAAAGAAAGGGGGGGAAAATAGAGGAAAGAAAGGGGGGGAAAATAGAGGAAAGAAAGGGGGGGAAAATAGAGGAAAGAAAGGGGGGAAATAGAGGTGAGAAAGGGGGGGAGAAGGAAGATGCCACAGGAGAAAATTGTATTGTTATAGCCTTCAACAGCATCATTTAAAAATACTGTGGGGTACTGTCAAGTATCTCAAGCGAAGGCAGCTTATTTTATAATTCACAAGGTTAGATAGTTACAATCCCGGTGCCCTTCAGACCATATTTATTGCTGGCATTTAAGCCTGTGTCGCATTAACAACACTAGAATAAATTTAAAAAAAAAAAAAAAAAGAAGTATCTACAGCTTCCCTAGCTCCCTCTTCTCCGCCTTGCTCCGGAAAGCCCTGGGTGCTCCGCTCCCCGGACAGCGTGCTGCCGAGAGCAGCACCACGGTGGCACCTCGGCACTAGCCACGTTTTCCACGTTTCGTTTGTTACAGCCTGTTTCAGGGCGCCGTGCAAGCCGCTGTTGGCACGGGCGGTGGCACGCAGCACGGCGTCGGCCCCGCGAGGAGGTATGTTTGGTGGTACGGCAAAGGAAATCGTTCTCATTTATTTCATAGACGTGCAGGCGCGTTTAAGCAGCATGTTTTATGTAGGAATGGTTATTTATATAAACACGTGTACGCCTATAGCCCTATACGTGCCCACACGCACACACACCTACTCACAAGCAAACAAACACAGGAGCTTTCTCCATCTTAAAGGCAGCGACGCAGCTTCGTTTCAACAAGCAAACAACCGCAGCAGATAACACAACATCTTCCTCCAGATTTCCAGAGGAAAGATGATTTATTTTAGCCACAGAGACCTATTTTGGTTTGTTTTTTTTCCCTTCCGATCTCTCTGTAGGCGTACGGCACCAAGCAAACACACCCAGGTCTGCGTGTGCGTGCACGGCTGTGCGGGACTCGCATCGGTCTGGCTGCTCTCCCCTGTACTAAATAGTGGTGATGGTGGTGATGATGGTGATTGATAATAATAGTAATAATAATAATAATAATAATAATAAGAAGAAGAAGAAGAAGAAGAAGAAGAAGAAGAAGAAGAAGAAAGAATAAGAAGAAGAATAAAGAAGAAGAATAATAACAATAATAACAGCAACAACAACGATAACAATCATAACAATAACAATAAAATAATAATGACAATACTAACAACCACAACGACGCTGATCAAGGGGGAGCTGCCGCGTTTCCAGGGGGTGTCCCACTCAACCCACTGGTTTGCTTGGTGCCCCCAGCGAGGGAAACACCCCCAAGGCCAGCCTTGCGCCCTGCTTTGGGCTCGGCAGCGGAGGCGGCCGCGCCGGGGTCGCGTCCCGCTGCCTCCCCGCCCGCGGAAAAGCCTTTTTCTCCCCGAAATGATTTGGCCCCAGAGGGGTACGGTTAGCGGCAGGGCGCCCCGGGGCCGGCGCAGGGCGGGCTGGGGGGTGCTCGGCCAGGCAGACCCATGGAGGGGACGGACGGACGGACGGACGGACACACGGCCCCGCGGCCCGCTCCCCTCCACCTGGGACCGCTGGGATGCAGAAGCCTCCACGCAAACCATTCCCGGGGTGTGCGGGTGTGTGTGTGTGGGGGGGGGGGACCCCGCCGGGGCGGATGCGGTGCCGGGATGCGCATCCCGCACCCCGCCGGCCCCCGCCCGTGCGGGATTTGGCCGTATCCCATGAAAACCCGCAGGCAGGTCTGCGCCCCCCC
>VZTV01078110.1:0-28325 GCA_013400875.1 Anhinga rufa
ATTCAGAATTTTTAGGCTTCTAGGATTGTGCTTTAGGCCTACTCTGTAATTTAACATAATTCGTTATAACTGCTAGAATTATTAAAGAGGTTTCAAGGGATAATTTTTAGAATAAAATATAGCTGCAAAGATTTCTTGCTGACAGAGTGCTCAAAAAAGTTCAGATCTCTCTTTATATTCAGCTACCAAGTGATGGTGATTTATCCATACAATGTGTTAAATTTTATATCAACTTTCCTTTCTCTGATTACTATCATTTTTATCTATGAAATCCACTAGTACTCAGCACAACCGAGATATAATTTCAGAATAGCTGTTCGGTATCTTGTCTGTAGATTTGCTAACATGTAGGAAATGCACCAAAACCCAAAATGTAATGGAGGAACTTAAACAGAGAATGACAGGGGTGGTGTCCTCCGTTACCACTGTAAGTGGTAGATGCTGTTTTTCTCTCAGTGTCTGGAACATTACAGCAATATTTATCTTTCTCTCTACTTAAATTTCTGTTTACTTAGCTTTATTTAATTATTTCAAAAGATGCACCTCCTTTTCTATCATCTTTATTGTTTCATCTTTGTCTATAAAGAAGGCCTGTGCTATACACTGAGGAAAAAGAGGTGCTAACACTTTAAGAAGGATTAAAGTGAGAAAACACAAAATGTTGCTTAAAATGGGTTCTGAATTCACTTGCGTGGGGTGGAATATGTTTAGTTTCTGAACAGATAGTCTGTGTTCGGTGATACCTGGGACACAGCAATGGAATATAAGTAGAGAAGAAAACATTTCATTAGGGCAAGTGAAAACAGAAAGTACTAATCTACTAATCTCTCCCTCCTTTTGTGTAAGGGGGAGAACAAAAGGCAAGAGTTGTGCAAGGTTATCATCAACATGTTAACAGTTTTTGGCACTATATCGGAATACCTGGAGGCCATTTTGTGAGGGAAAGACATTTCTTCTCCCTCAGAGAAAGGCTGATGGACAATAAACAAAACTTTCCTTATACAGCATTGTGGGAAAAGTGCATCTACCCAAAGAAATGGCCATCAGGACAGTTGAAAAGCTATGTTGAGAGCTGAAAGAGTTGAAAGGTGTTTTCGGTTAGAAGAGCTGAAAGGCAATACACTCACAAGAAAATCAGTATCAGAAATATCAGTGTGGACAAAAGGAGGTGAACAGGCCCCGGTATTTAGCCAGGAATTACTGAAAACATCCAAACTGGACCTGAAGGAATAGAACAGAGAACCTTGGTTCTGCTCTGCAGCCACAAACTGGACAGTGGAGAGTTTCAACAATCAACAAACCAAAGTCCTTTAGGAGTACACTTCAGAATTAAAGTCCTAGCATAATAAATCAAAAGTGCATTAACAAATACTCCTTCTTAAATTATGTGTAGGATCACTGCTGGAATAAACTCGGGTCAGTATCAAATACAGGAAAAATAGTCTAGTGAATATGATAAATTAGATTCTTCTTTCAGCAAGGTAAAGTTTAGCCTGTGCCTTACATAACAAAACCACAAAGATTCATTATTCTTAATGCATCATCTCAAATGGTAAATTGCAACAGGTAAATATTTCCTAATATTATACTAGATTTATGTTTCATTTGTAATAAATGACACTGAAGAAAAAGGAGTCAACTCTGAGAATTCTCAAGTGCATATTGAATCAGTGGTCATTTCACCCTGAAAAGAATTTGAATTTCAGCAAGAATTTTTAATTGAACCCTCTGGATTTTAGCTTATGATTTAATCTACCAAGTTGCTATGGCAACCAACGATTATAGCTGCTGGGCAAAATTCACAGAATTGTTAATCGATCTTAATCTGGATACACTGCATCAGTAGTTCGTTCACAGGGGAGACAACACTAAGAAAAAATTCTGTGTTTAATCCTTAAATTCCAACATACAGTGACACTAGAATTGCAGATATGCTTTTCATAATAAACATCTACATTAGATATACCATAATTTAATGCCAGTTGTTCCAACAGAGAGGAATCCTTCACTAAGGTTTGTATACCCCCCAGCAGTGTGTCTCAGAGCCATCTAATCAATGAGCTTTTTAATGTGCTTGACTCTCCCTCTGCTCTGAAACGGGAAGAATGGATTTACCCTGGTCGAAGGCTGTAGTCATTATTCTAATATGATTGTGTTAGAGGATAACCTTTGTATGATGCTATTTTCAAATCTGTGTACTATTTGCATGGCCCACTATGCAAAGTGTAATGGCCCGCCAAAGTGTGCTCAAGAAGTTACACAACTCTGTTCTTTATCATGTTTTCACCATGAGCATTAACCAGTCACTTAAGGTCTCTATTCCTGTTAGAGTTTCCCATTTCACCGGTAGAAGGGTGTAATTAGACTTAGTTGCTACACAGGGATGTTGTGAGATTAACTAACTTTGGTACTTTTAAAATATTTTTAGCATCAAGTGTTATGATTAGCTCATATATAACATATTCACCTGCATAGTCTGAAAGTGTGTTTCCACATTTATGGTTTCATTAAGTGTCCATAAATTTATGCATCAAGATTTAGCTAATTTAGCAGTTATGAGAGTGCTTTCATTCTGGTTTAATCTAATTTACTTTTAAAGAGAGCAGCTAAACTCTTCTGAACATCCTAAGCTAGTGTCTTATTGCTGATATATTTTTTCAAAAAAACTTTTGTACTATAGTACACTAGGGCAGTATTTTGCAAAACAAATCAGTTATTCAATGTATTAATTTATTATTTATTGAAATTCTGTTTCTTATTTGGTGACTGTTCCTCCCATTCTTTTGCTATTGTAATCTAGAATAACCCTTACTCACTTCGCTTTCCTTAACAAATTTAACCTAGATAACCCAAGAGACTAATATCTATGAACAAGTTACCACACAATAATGTCCTAGGTGAAGGAGTCAAAGGACCAGTATAAGTTTTAAAAAAATGCCTGTGCAAGACCATTTGACTCCACTAATTGAAAAAGAAGGTTGCAGGTTGTCCTAGTTTCAGCTGGGATAGAGTTAATTTTCTTCATAGAAGCTAGTATGTTTTGGATTTATGCTGAAGCAGTGGTGATAATGTGGAAATGTGTTAGTTGTTGCTCAGTAGCGCTTACGCTAGTCAAGGACTTTTTCAGCTCCCCGTGCTGTGCTGGGTGCACGGGAAGCTGGGAGGGGACACAGCCGGGACAGCTGACCCCAACTGACCCAAGGGATATCCCACACCATGTGATGTCATGCTCAGCATAGAAAGCTGGGGGAAGAAGAAGGAAGGGGGGGATGTTGGGAGCGATGGCGTTTGTCTTCCCAAGTAACCGTTACGCGTGATGGAGCCTTGCTTTCCTGGAGATGGCTGAACACCTGCCTGCCCATGGGGAGCAGTGAATGAATTCCTTGTTCTGCTTTGCTTGCGTGTGTGGCTTTTGCTTTACCTATTAAATTGTCTTTATCTCAACCCATGAGTTTCCTCACTTCTACTCTCCTGATTCTCTCCCCCATCCCACCAGGGGGGAGTGAGTGAGCAGCTGGGTGGGGCTTGGTTGTTGACTGGGGCTAAACCACGACACAGGTATATCACTGAGGAAAAATTTTCTTCTGCAGCTGATAGAGAAAACAAATTATATGGTCTTTCACCACGTCCTGGAATTTATGAAAATGTTTGATGGTAAACTAACCTATCACAGCATTCAGAGGTATGATAGATCATTAACCTCCTTGATACTTAATAATCAATTAATATTGTTTGTGGAAATAAGTATGTAGTCTTCTGTAATACCAGAAACCGGAAGCCCTATTACTGCAAAGGCATATGTGAGTGTAACTCACTGAAGAACTGTAAGTAGCCCTCATGATTATACTGCTTGAATTACTAAATGGGATAATGCCCCAAAAGAAAGGACAAAATTATGAAGATGTGTTTCAGTTGGAATTGTACAACTGACTTCCTCTTTCCTTCACACAATTTAAGAGGTTGGTCCAAAGATACACTTTTTCCCACTTATGTCTCGACATCAAAACTATATTAGAAAAAGACTTTTGAAGGAAAAACTAAAGAAGGGTGGAACTAAAACTGGTAGTACTGAATTGTTACAACACAACTTCTTAATTCTTTCTGGTTTTCTCATTTTTCTTCCTCATATGTTATTTTATCTTCACAATTATTTATTTACCCTCTCCCCAGTGTTTATTACAAACTCCCCATTTGTTCCAGGCCTAGTCTCTTTTCATTGTGTGTACCATTTGTTCAGTTTTTTAAAAGACTTTTTTCCCCCCTTGCACCTTGTAGGTGTTACCTATTACCTTCCATTCTACCTTGCAATAGTTACTGTATTAAAACATATTTTCTAAATATCTCTCTGAAGAAACTTGCCTAGCTGTTTTAGTTAAAGAAAGCACACACTGCACTGTAATGAGGAGAAAAAACTGGATTATTTTAAAAGGCTGAAGTTAAGAAACATACATAGCCCTTCAATTAAAAAAAATAAGATTTTAGGCTTCTTTGCAAACATATTACATAATACATATACGTATACATTCACACGTATATAAATATGACTGTCAACTGCTTTTCAGTCTTCCTAAGGAAGTTAAATAAGATAGAAAGCTTTGAATAAATGAAGGGATCTCTGTCTGAAAGATGGAAATCAAATTGTGCATTCAGTTGAAAATTATGATACATTAGAAATTCTTAATAAGTTATATGCAATGTCATATACATAACAGGATGCTACTTGATCTGAGTGCTTAAGAAATCACAGCTGAAACTGTAGGAGGTGCTTCATCCTTTTTCCAAATCACTCATATCAAACAAATCATAAAAAAGACCCTTAAATGGAATTCTCCAAAGCTCTTCCAACAGGACAGCCCAGTCTTAAACCTTTTTCCCTCTTATCTATACAAAATGAAAGGTAGCTAAACAAAACATACTACACATAGAGTTCAGTGTCTTGTGCCATAAATGTTTTTTTCACCTAAAACATGTCAGTAAAAAGCCCTTTGAAACCCTATTTTACACCAGGTGCCTAATTAAAAAGGCACATTGTTTATGCAATTTTGACAATATTTCAAGTAATGGGCAATAGCATGGCATTTAGGCTGAACTCCCCATTGACTTTAATCAGGACTTCTGCCAAAATATAGATATGCCCAGTAACAGTTATGCATGCTCACAGTTACAACAAAGTATAATACTAAACCCTTTGGGTTTGATGCTTTCATCACTTGTTACTTGACCATCTTTTTTTCCCCATTCCAAAAAGACTTGCTGAAACTTGACAAGAGTTATATTTTGCCTGGCTGATCCTCAGTTTTTCCCTTACTGTGGTTAATTCAAAATGTTATGACAGATCAGGCATGCATAATTATTATCATATACAAGGGACTTTTTTTTTAAATAACAAATTATTTAGAAAGGTAAAGTCTATGAAAGGTGGTTCAGGCAAACAGATTATGAATGATATTTTATAAAGTACTTGTCTGAGTATGATCTCTATATCCTCTGTAACTAATTACTAGGTATGTTATAAATGTAAAAAGAAAAAGTTTGTAATTTCCTTTGACTCTAGATATAAGAAGTTTTAATTTATATAGCATTGCAAGTAGAACCCAGTATTATTCAGAGAAGATTGGATCTCAGAAAGAGTTTCTGAGCTGATTTAAATCTTGTCTTTTTTCATTTGCTGAGGGGTGGTGGGGGAAGAGAGGAAAGGACTCTAACCCAAGATTGTGGCATAGCAGAACAACACAGAACTATGAGTTGGTAATTCCAAGATTTGGATTCAAGCTACAGTGGTGTACACCATATGTGATATCCATTAGGGACTTTTTAACACAGCCTTCCCACTGCCTGAACATGTATCACCCTGACCTCAGAGCTGGCTGTCAGCACACCAGATACCTCAGCTGGAAAACTTAAGACTGAAAAATTGAGCCATAACAATTTAAAACTGTATAGAAACTGTATAAACAGCCAGAAATGGCACCTCTCATCTCTCCCTTCCAAGCTATATTCTCTTTATCCTTTGGACCATGCTGCTGGAAGGACACATGATGACTTATGCTTGAAAAGCCTCATCGATGTGGAACATTAAACAGCTTTTCCAAAACCAGGTTTAAACCTCCGTGACAAGATGATAAGTGCTTTTCTTTTGGTTTTTTTTTGGGGGAGGCTGTGTCTCATGCACATTTGGCAAGTAACCCAACATATCCTGCCAAAGCAGAATGGGAATGCAGTATTTATGTGGCAAAACCACATATATCGCCAAAGTCAGCCATAGATGGTTCATTGCATACACTGAAAGCTTACTGTTCTAGAGTTCACAGTACTCAGTGTGGAAATTGTCTGTAGTTAAGGTGTGAAACTAACTTTTATCCTATATCTTCATAAATCAAAATAAAGGTTCAAAGCTAAAAGGTTTGCTGCATGTGTTCTCAGAAAGTCCATACATGTTTTGTCCCATAGTCCCTATAAACCTGTTCAAATAATGGATTATTCATTCAATAACCACACAAAGTTAGAAAACAGGTCAGGTTGACCTGAAATATTTCATTCAATCCAACAGAAAAGTTTTTATCTGGAAGGGGGAACATTATTTCTTTTGCTACATTTACTTTTGAATATTTTCTTCCATTTTGGAATGCTAGTTTAAAAAGACAAGTCCAAAACTATTTTGCAGCTTTGAAATAAAATGTTTTGACTTTTCCAAAACAAACCTTACATTAAAGATGTCAATACAAAACACTGTTGTTTCTGATTTTTTTCTTCTCCTTTATTCAGATGAAATTATTTGTTGACTTTGACTTGAAATGACAGAGAGTTTTAAGGTAAGAATAAAGTAGGTTTTTGTGGCAAATTTACTATTAAAAATGTCACCATCTGTACTCATGGTAAACACTCCATGTAGCTGGATTCTTGGCTTTAAGCTATCATTTCTAACAATAAATATGCACATGTGGCTTTTTTCTGTACTGAAAAGTATAGTTTTGCTGCAGCCATGTCACTTAAAACCAAGAAAAAAGCAATCAGTTTTTCCCCATATTTAAACATCACACAACTCCTTAACTATTTCAGAAGGATCACGAAATGTTTATTAATTTCAGCAGACTGCTTCTAGAACAAGATAAATTGTCAAATTGTACAGCAAAACCCACAAGAAGATATCACCATCTTGTAGGATCAGCTTTTTCTGTTTGGTTGGTTTTCTTGAGACTAGTAAATAGGAAAAACTTTAAAATTATATTTGGTCTATAGCAGTAAATCTGGAGCGAGTGAAGTTGTGCATTGACCTGTGCACAGATTAATTTTACAGGTTAAAATTACTCCTCCCATTTATTTAGGGCTTTGAAGTCTACACTGAACTTAAGATGATTATCTTTTTGTTATATATGAATGATGTATATGATGATATACATACATGATTATAATTATATATTACATATAGAATCATATACAATTCACTATATTATCATAAGATTATGATATATATATATATTATAAGCTCTAATGATTTAGCTTTTACTAAGTAAAATTAGTAGACAACCAGACTACTTTCACTAAAATATGTTTTGTTTCTCTCAATCCCTGTATGATCTCATCAGTCAATGATGCAGAAAGGTAACAGGAATGTTCCAAATGCAATTCCTTCTCAATGTTCTATTTGTTAGAAAAATGTTAAAGTTTTGTTAAGAGCATAATAAAAATACATCATAAAATTAACAAGTAAAGTTTGAAGTGATACACCCGTATAATATTTTATTTTGATTATATGTACAATGAGCGTACATCTGTGGTATAAAAACATACCGTAAAATAGCAGTGGAGGTTCTTATGCATGAGTGAATTGTAAAGAACTGAAAACAATACATCATCTTTCCTGTCTACGAAGCATTTAAGACCATACAGTCACTGATGCCAATATTCCTTTTTCTGAGAGTCTGGTAAACTGGAGGCATGTAATTATGGGAAAATCAGTCTTTTTACAGAGTAACATATTCTCATAGCTTCTGTTACCATAGGACTTCTGAGTTCAGGAACGAAAAATAAAACAAAAGAAAATCTTTATTTTTTAAAACAACTTGCAACTTTTAAACCCATCTCACAGTTCAGTGTGCCTAATTCACTTATTAAGAAGGGATTTCAAACACTGCAGCTTTTTTTTTTTTTTCCTTCTGCAGATTCCAGAAATTACCACTCAGCTAGCAGATTTTGGAGTTTCCAGTCTGCATAACTTCGAAAAGGTTATGTATGACAGGTTATTACATGATATTAAACAGAGACCTGTTTTTTCAGAGGGAGACCTATGGGACAGCAACATGCATGGTACTCTACAGCTTAACTGAAAACTTTACTAAAATATAATTTCCTATCCATTGCATATGATTCATATGTTCTGACTTTTTTCTCTCCTATCTGAAATGTCCTGATTTTTCATGTTCTCATGAAATATTTCCAGATTTCAAGCAAATAGACCTATAAGCAGCAGAATTAACAAGGCCTCCCTTCCTCTGGCTTTGAGTTGTGTTGGGAAATTCTGATGTCTAATAAGGTGTTAGCTCAAACAGAAGCTTCTGCTGTAGTAGAAATTTCACATTTTCTCTCTTCCTCTCTCATTCTACCACCTCTCATACTCACCTGGATTGATTCACTGGTATCTAAAACCAGATTAGTTCATGGTATATCTTTCCTCTATTTGGTTACCTCTTTTTATGAAAGTCATAGGAATTTCTTTACAACCACTGACCTCCTTTAGATTTGATTGAAAATGATCAAAAGGAAAGAAAATGAGAGAAGAGGACAAAAATCAGTATCATCGCCTAATACAGCATTTTGTTCAGAAAACATCCAAAAATACCTTTTTCTTTTCCCATTGCAATCTGTGTATTTCTCCTTTTCATTTCTAAAAGCTTTATGTTATAGAACTTCTTATGACATGAGAATGTTTTCAATATTTCAGTTCTTGATTTTTGCCATTGATTTGTAAACATTTTGTTTAGTGGATTCAGTCACTACTGATTTGTCCATAAAGCTATAAGCCATCTCTAAAACATTCAGTTAATTAAATATGTATGAGTATTTTATATTTCCTTTTCCATTGTAGATATGCATATTTTTCAAAATTACATTTTATCATCTGCCTATTCTTCCAGGTCTGTTTCATTTATCTGAAATGCCTTACAGCTCTGTCTTGTTTTCACTATCCAGAATAATTGTGTGCCATCTGCAAATTGCCCTATGCCTGTCTAGTTATTTCCCTCATGGATAATTACAATATTTGTATTTCTGTAGCCCAGTTTCGGACAGATTTCAAAACGTGTATAGACTTTCCCTGGTCCAGGTTGTCTTAGAATAACCTTAGCTTCCTTTTGCCATATTGCAAATAGTCCATTCATTGCTCTCAATTGTTTGATTACTTAGATTCTAATATCCCTTAGTATTTTATTTTCAGAAATATTTTATTTTCTTAGCAGCTTAGAGTGATGGGACTTTATCAAAATTATTTAGTAAGTACAAATTACAGCCCGCAGAGAGGGACCTGGGGGTTCTGGTCGGCGGCAAGTTGAACATGAGCCAACAGCGTGCCCTGGCAGCCAAGAGGGCCAGCCGTGCCCTGGGTGCATCAAGCGCTGCATTGCAGCCGGGCGAGGGAGGGGATGGTCCCGCTCTGCTCTGCGCTGGGGCGGCCTCACCTCGNCCAGGGAGGCAGTCACGGCACCCAGCCTGGCGATATTCAAGAAGCACTTGGACATCGCCCTCAGAGACATGGTGTGAATTTGGGGCTGTCCTGTGCACGGACAGGATTTGGACTTGATGATCCTTGCCGGGTCCCTTCCAGCTCAGGACATTCTGTGATTCTATGAAATTACTTCAGCCTCTTTTCCGCTTATTACTAATTTACTGACACTATCAGAGATTCCATTAAGTTAAAAGAACCCTGTTTTTCCTTTACAGAAGCTATTTCTGTTTGTTCCAATCCCATTACAGTTATCTCATTAAAAGTATCTGGCACAGATATTCTGACGTGTAATTCCCAAGATCATCCCTGGTGTTTCTTAAAAGAGAGATAAACATTTGCTGCCATCCAGTTCTCTGAATGGAACAGCTGTGATACTGCACATTTTTATTAACTACCTATCAGCCATCTTATTCTATATAATTAATACTACCTGTAAGAGAGAAAGATTTTTTCTTCTTTTTTTTTCTTTTGCAAATATACAATACCACCAGCTATTCAAAATCTAGAGTTAAATTACCCCAACTGCAAATTTACTTATATCTCTGGAAAACAGACTGCACCAAGCAGATACAGTTCTTTGCTTGTAGGACCAGGTTTTGTACCCGAGGCACATCCACGGTCCTGGGAGCTCTGAGGAGAGTCGTTTGGACCCCTGCAACCCTCCCAAAGCTGCAGAAGAGCCACTGACTCTGATAGTTCAAGGCTAAGCAAAAATGATGAGGACAAGTGGGTGAAGGATTTCTAGTCTGTGACCTTAACACTGCAGAAAAAATAGATGAGAGCATATGAAATACAGCATGAATATGCAGGGTCAACATGGTCTGGCACTGCACCTACACTAATTAATCCTTTAGCAATGTTAGCAATGCAAAACACCATTGTCCAATGCCTCCAGCATTTTCCCCATCTTTATTTGAGGTGTAATATTTGCAAAAAGAGTGTGAAGTGTGAGCTGCAGGGTAGATGCAGGGCATAGAAAGGTTAAATTGGAGTTGGGATTAAAAACATGAATAATATTATTGCCTTTCTTCTCCAACCTTTTAATTTTTCTTCAAATGCTTATTCTTGCCCCAGACACAGCCACAACATGCAGCTGCCTGGGTAGCTTCTACCACCACATCCCTCACCAAGTGAACCTTCCCTCCTTCCCCACAGTCAAAGAGATGTCAAAGCAGTCATTCAGGAGACCAGACATCTTACAGGGAAAGGGAAGCTGGAAAAGACACTGCATGCCCAAGCTACCAGGCAATTCTGGGGGAAGAGAAAGTATTTCCAGAGTACAAGGACTTTTTGCAAATTCTGCATTTTGACTTCCCATGAAGTGTTGTCCTAATGATTTTTTGGTTTATATAGCAAACGGTTAACTTATTTCTTCTTAATAAGATCTTATCACTGGTTCAAATGCCACTGCAGCCCGCAAGACATTGCTAGAGAACAGAATTAAAGTACACCATGGTGCCCTCCACCGGCACTCCCAGAAGGCAGTGTCAGAACACTAAACCCATTACTAAGTAATAACTATAATGGTCTAATATTATGGAGAATTTGGATTAGACCATCTACCTATTGTAGGTCTTCAATATCATACCTAGTAAGTCAACAAACATCAGCAAAAAGGGTTTGTGAGGAGAGGTGGAGATGGGTGCCCCTGCAAACAAAGGGTCCCCACGAGAATGTGCCAAACACTGTTAAACTATATCTCAAGTTTCTTAATGAAGCATTCACCCTACCATAATTAAGAAAACTCATTTATCCTGACCATTATGATGAAAATTATGTTCAAAAACCCATCTAATTGAAAGTTTAGTAACACACCAACTCAGTTCAACACATGCAGAATAAAATCAAGGACATTAATTAATTAGTACATTAAGTAAGTGGTGGTATGTTAGTTAGAGGGTTAATTTCTATGTTGGGCAATCATAGCAGATCCTTACTGTTTAGGTCTCTTTAGTTAAAAAGGGTTTCTATTCTCAGAACCATTTTCAATTAACACCGAGGGGTTTTTTGTTGGTTTTTTTTTTTAAAATGTGTACATTTGTCCCTGTGTTTCTCACTCAGCAAGATGCAAAGCATCAGCACAGTGCTAATGGGAAAAAGCTGATAAATGTAGTAAGATAGCACTGGTCTATAATTCAGCCTTAAGATATGAACATCTCTAGCTAAAGAAATTACAAAGGAATTATACAATAATTAAAAAGTAGATATAATTTGATTAAAGTAGATAGATTAGTAGATAAATTTGAATATACACAGGGATTCCTATTAATTTCTGCTTACTTGTATTGGTTTAGCCTGGGCAACTCCATGGTATCACAACATTTAAGCTTTTCCTTGGCTGTATAGTGCTTAGGACAATGGAACCCTGCATTACAATCATAGCCCCTGGGTAATACTATAACCTAAATTATCATCATCATCATTCAGATTGAATTAAGAGGCTTGGAAAGAATATGCAACTAGGGAGGAATCTCCGGACCAGTCTTGCTTAGATCATTACTGATTGCTATAATGAGAAGGGCAGTGGAATATTTGCTTTGATGTATTCAGGGGCCTGGAAGGACTGCACTAATAACCTGGTCAGTAATCTTGATGTAGCAAAGATAAGACAATCTGAGCTGTGCTACAGGAGGGTGGCTCCAAGAACAGATGAATTTCATCTCTCCCACACCTCTCATTTTATTATCAGATGAGCTTCTCAAAAGAATTTAAAAGAGTTGGTGGCTTACAGTTCTTTAAAAATCAAAGGGAGCTGTATTCCTGCTTAAATTAGGCTGAAACCTACTTTTCCCAAAAGCCTGAATATAAAAGAATCTGGCTTTTCAAGATTATATATAAACACAACTGTCATCCCCGGGTTTAGAAGTGTTTGGGAAAATTTTGTACTTATCCACCCACTCATGATCTTACTGATGTCTGCAGAGAGTTCACCCACAGACGGATGTGACCCACCATGTTTGTATCTAGAATGGTGGAGCAATACTAACAAACCCCAAATTTCAGTCAGACAAGTCCAGGAAAAAATCATTTGGAGGCTGCTATTTTTGTTAAGGTTTCTTCCTCTGTAATCCCTAGTGGCAATGCAATGAGCAGCTACTATATGGGCTCAGCCTCCTTTGAATATTAAATTAGTGAAGTTCAGAAGAATTTAATTAGTATCTCACCTACTTACCATCTTCCAATGTTGCCTCTGCTACAATTATGGCACTATATTACAAGCAATTTCAGCTTAATTGAATAACTTGAGTAAAACCTGGGTTCCAATTGCCAGAATTATCTGTATTAAGATAGTTATAACTGAGTTAAAAAACAGAAAAGGTGAGATGATCTCTATGCATGCTGTGATATCAGGTTTATGGCAGATATTCTAGTTTATTCACACCTAATATTACCATACTGTCAGAAGAAATATGTTTAAATAACATTGCAGACAAAGCAATGGTCTGGGTGTAAGCAGTTAAAGAATTACAAAGTCAAATCAAACTGTCAGGTAGCAAAATGTAGGCTCTAAAATATTTTCAAATATTCCTCTTATCATTTTAATAGTTTGTGCCTCTTTCCCCCCAGCTGCATAAACCTACGTGCGCTTCAGCCACTGACAGCCATCCTCCATTCTCAGGGTTCCTCACACACAGCTTATTGCAAAATATATTTTCCTCCAAAACCTTATACCGGAAGCAAGAAATGAAAAAGCTTTCAGAGACAGTGAGAGTGAGACAGGAAAAGAGCAATGGGACAAAGCCTGGATTGCATTTTCCTCAGGCTGTTTCTCTACCCCGCTGCAT
Organism: Anhinga rufa; assembly: GCA_013400875.1. Lineage (NCBI taxonomy): Eukaryota > Metazoa > Chordata > Aves > Suliformes > Anhingidae > Anhinga > Anhinga rufa. The sequence goes on from VZTV01078110.1 coordinate 13,507, forward strand.
TTCATGTAGCTCCAAACTGGCTCAGATCCCCCCTGGTCTGAGATAATGACCTGGCATAGGAACTCAGCTGCTGAGTCATTCTACTTCAGCAAGAAAGTATGAGAAGAAAAGGTGTGGTGATAAAATCAGTATATGAAAGGTTATGGAAGGCCATAGCTGTATGTTTCCCATGGCTCTATAGTCCAGCTGAGTTTGTAGAGTTTCTAAGTTATTCTGGTCTGAAAGACAAATCTGTACTGGGAGACGTATCTATCCCGCTTCTCTGCAGCTACACTGTAAAAAGAGTTTGACTATGCAGCTCTCCAAATGAGAAAGATATGGCCCCTAAGGACAGACATGCACAGGCCTCTAAAGACATAAATATGGGAATTCCCAGTACGTGAAGTGCTGAAAGAGAGTATAGGAAGCAAATTAAGTTTTCCAAAGGCATCCCAACACTTCACTTTTTTTAATAACAATAATAGGCTGACATACTGATGCTCTATTGCTTTGCTTTTTTTCTTTTTTTCTACTGTTTCTACTTTTTTTCTACTGTTTAGAAACATAAATAGTGATGTGATGCCCTGCCTGGTTGATTGTTGCCTTTCTCTATATATGCAGCTCTACTTCTTTATTAGTCTTTGAGGTACAAGTGTTTAGCAGTCCTTGTGGCCCAGTTTGCACTCCAAAATAGAGAGAGGATTAAAATTCACTACTCCCAGTATCTTTAGGAGAGTGTAGGTAAATAGCACTTTCAGAAATGGAAACCTGTCTTGGGTATTTTAACTGAGATTGCTTGCGCCAGTTTTTCAGACATTCTCTGACATTACAGCTATTAGTAAAGTATAAGCAATGCAGAAACACCCTTGTCTGCACTTTACTGTACTCATTCCCATTTGCCTTAAGTAAATATCAAATCTCCAAGTACTGAAAAAGATAATGATTTTTCAAAACAGAAGTAAAATTATGAACATAATAATTAGGAAAATAACCCAATTTCAGCTGAAACCTCTAATTCAGTTCAGATCTGCTCAGTTTGTGGATTTGTTGCAAAACAGTAAAGGAAACCAACTGCCTAATGACTGTTAAAGAGGAAACAGCAGCAATTTGAATGTGAAATTGGATGCAAGTGTGATCTTCAGAAGTTGGTTGATGACATTAACACTCCTAGAGTGTTAAATTGTTAACTTTGAGCTATTTTGGCCAATTCCCAGTAATTAATATAAGCCTTTATACTCACATGCTATGTACTATCACTGAAAATTCTATTTCTCTGCTTGGCATTTGCTCATCTACTTGATCAAAGACACAATTTGTGACACTGACTTCAAAGTAGAAATTTCTTTATTTGTTGAAAACACCATTACTCTTTTCAGCCTTTCCAATGTCATGTTATCAATTATAATAATTTTATTAAGTTGATTATCAGGTTTAATGAGTTTTTATTTGGAAGCACAAACTTCAACCACTAAGAGCCGATTAAATCCATTGCAGCAATCCAGGCAGATGTTTACTATGACTGTAGTGGAAGGGAGGCTTTGAAAAAATCAACTCTGTACATTTTTTTTGAGAATGTGGTTACTTTCTGCATAACACACTTTAACCTAAAAAGCTAACTTCTAACTCTTATGTATGTAAAAGACATGTTCTGTTCACATTTGGAAGATAACAGAAGCAATTTGGTGTGCTTGAGTCTGTTGGTTGAAAAAATCGATTTTATCTGCTGCAGCTTGGAGATTCTATAAGTCTTAGTAGACTAGAAGCTGCTCATTTCAGTGGGCAACTGTGATCCACTGGACTTGATAACATTCAAGTGTATTTCATATTGCTTTTGCTTGGGAGGAAGAAAAGCCACCTTCTAGCAGTAGAAGAAATCAAACTATTCATAAAGATCTTGTACAGCAAAGAGGAGACAGGGAGAACCATGTCTCCTATTCTCTGAAAGCAGCCAAAAACAAAAAGAAAAATGATCAATAAGAGTGCGGTTGTCTTGAACAAGAAGGGCATCAATCATTACATGGTACAAACTTGCACTTCGTGGGTGGCTCACAGTATTAACAAGATCCATGTGTAGGTGTAGGAATGGATGTAACAGAAGAAATATCTGGATGTAAGGAAGAAATATCTAAAGAAGAAATACAGGAATGGATCCTGAAGGCAGTTTGGAATTCAGAAAAAGTAACAAAAAAAGAAAAAGGTACACTGTTTAACTATGGAAAAGAAAAACAATAACACAGGGAGGGTGAAGACAGCAAAAAGTACTGTGGGAAATCAAGTTAGTAAACAGTGCAGATCTTAAAAGAGTCACCTGAGTCATCAAGCCTGCTGACTGTTTTATGACATTTCCCCCAACTGCATCAGCTTCAGCAGCAATATTGCCTTTAAAAGATTATTAGAAAGCAAGTAACATGATCTGCTGAAGTAGATATACGGAAGGGAACCAAATGGCAAAAAGCGTTTTCCATTTAGAAAACTTTGAGGAGTCTCAACTAGCTATTTATACCAAAATGTTACGCAATAATAATTTCTGAAACTCTTTAGACTGGATTCTTGAAAAGAGTTGGAAAGTAATAGCCAGTTCAGAAATATCTTTTTTCTTTTAAATGTCAAAATTCAGTTGCTTTTTTCACAGCTCCACAGTCCACAAAACTACATACAGCAAGATGAAATAAGAGCCATGAGAAACAGGATTTTAAAAAGGAAGCAGTGGGAAACAAAATGTGTATTAGCTTAAGCGCTGTTTAGTTAGACTGCCAAGATATTCTTCCATAAGGTGTGACCAAACAGTTTCTATCCTCCTCATGATGTTTGTCTCTTCTCCCAAGTAACAAGCAATAGAACGAGAGGAAATGGCCTCAAGTTGTGCCAGGGGAGGTTTAGATTGGATATTAGGAAAAATTTCTTCACCAGAACCGTTGTCAAGCACTGGAACAGGCTGCTTAGTGAAGTGGCTGAGTCACTATCCCTGGAGGTATTTCAAAGACATGTAGACGTGGCGCTTAGGGATATGGTTTAGTGGTGGACATGGCAGTGTTGGGTTAACAGTTGGACTTGATGACCTTAAAAGTCTTTTCCAACTTAAATGATTCTATGATCCTGTGATACTATGCTGGAGGCTGCACCCATACAGAGCTTCTGGAGCTGCAAACTTCTGCTTTGTACTTTGTTTTACACCTGATACTGACAAAAGCTAGAATGTTTTTGATCTGTCACATCACTGGAAGTATGAACGCATATATCTTGAGAGCAGCCCTGCAGAGAAGGACTTGGGGGTACTGGTGAGTGAAAAGCTGGACATGAGCCAACAATGTGCGCTCGCAGCCCAGAAAGCCAACCGTGTCCTGGGCTGCATCCCCAGCAGCGTGGGCAGCAGGGCGAGGGAGGGGATTCTGTTCCTCTGCTCCGCTCTGGTGAGACCCCCCTGCAGTGCTGTGTCCAGCTCTGGAGCCCCCAGCACAGACAGGACATGGACCTGCTGGAGCGGGTCCAGAGGAGGCCACGAAGATGCTCAGGGGGCTGGAGCACCTCTCCTATGGAGACAGGCTGAGAGAGTTGGGGTTGTTCAGCCTGGAGAAGAGAAGGCTGCGGGGAGACCTTATTGTGGCCTTCCAGTACTTAAAGGGGGACTATAGGAAAGATGGGGACGATCTCTTTAGCAAGGGCTGTTGTGACAGTACAAGGGGTAATGGTTTTAAACTAAAGGAGGGCAGGTTTAGACTGGATATAAGGAAGAAATGTTTTACACTGAGGGTGGTGAGACCCTGGCCCAGGTTGCCCAGAGAGGTGGTCGATGCCCCATCCCTGGAAACATTCCAGGTGAGGTTGGACGGGGCTCTGAGCAACCTGGTCTAGTTGGAGTTGTCCCTGCTCACTGCAGGACTGGATGACCTCTAAAGGTCCCTTCCAACCCAAACCATTCTATGATTCTATGATCTACTGAGTGAGTGAATTACCAGGATATTCCTCAGTGAAAAGGTATTTCAGCAGTTTAATGCTTCATTTAAAATGTAGAGTACATTCCCAAGTGCCAGTAGTAGCTGAAGTCTGACAGAAGGGCATTTCAGCTACTGAGCTTAGGGAAACAACTGGTGTTAAACCTGTCTGACATCTCTGAGAAAAATCCCTCCTGTTACAGTCTAACTAATAATGCCAAGATGCTTTATTGCACTTTTCATCAGTAGGTCACAAAACACTTTGGAAAGGTGGCAAACATCATTACAGATACTTTACAAATACGCTGATATTCTTGTAGACCTAGACTCAAACAAAGGAGCTGAGAGAACATACAAATCTTATGTCTGTAGCATCTAGTAGTGATTCCATGGATTTATTGGCTATATTTAATTTATTCCAGCTGGAAAAAAATCCACCTCTATAATAGTACATGTCTCTCTCTCTATTTTATATTCTATGAGTTTTTCATATGCCCAGTACATCAAGGAAAAAGCAGCTCAATGAATTACAGGGAAGCAAGGAATGACTAGTACTATGCAAAACATTACAGAAAGACAAGGAGAAAAAAGGATTCCTGGAATCTCTCATTTTCTTGATTATAACTGACAGACATGGCCAGAAATGTTTGCAATATATCAGATTTTTTTTCAAAAAATAAGACTCAGGAACAACACCATCCTTAAGGAGAAATCTACTATATGAAAAGAACAACAGATAAACCAGCTAATTAATAGTAATGGATAAAGTACCCAGTAGATCAAGAATAGAGAAAGTCTCCTGAAACTGAAATTCAGATTAACATTTGAAAAGACCTTCAATACCTAGGATGCCCTTATAAAGTAAACAATGTCCACAGCCTGAAAATATTTTCAAATTATTCCTTTGAAAATTACTTTCTTTATTCTTCAGGCAAATGTAGTAACATAAAATGGTAGATGCTGTCAGAATTTGCTGTGCTTGTGTCCATCACAGGCCATCATTTATTTTGCCAAAAAAGAAAGTATTGCAATGCCTGAGGTTTGCCTTAAGTTGCTGAGATTTCTCCAATTAAATCACCCATTGACAGAAGCAATTTTATTTGTTTTCTTTCTAATTCTCTCAGAAGCTAGAAAGATAACAAGATACTGTCTGCAACAACATAGATCATGTGGAAAGCCGTCAATCAGAAATCCAAGGCAAAAAAAATCAAGTACACAAAACAACAGACTTAGCTATGATGACAAAAACCCCAAAATATTCTTCATTAGTAACCACTCTTCACTCTAATATTCAAATTTTGCACTGTTTTAGGACTTTTTTCAGAGTAAGACAAGGATTGCAAAAATGGAAGACATTCCTAACCACATGAAACTAAGATGCAAAATATTCTTCAGAATACTGATTTATAAGCTGCTTATTTTGCTTTGAAGCATAATGAAATAAAATAAAAATTCAGAGTTGCTTTGGCCATTTCTCTAAGAGCAAGAACAAGCATAGGCACATTTGTGTGTTTCCTTTGTCTCTTTTTAATCCAATTGCATTTTTATATTAAAAAACATAGACCACAGATACAGATCTATGATATATGCTTATCTGCTGTTACAGTAAGAGATAAGAGAAAGCAGTACATGATTAAACATGTAACAAGTGTTATATCTTAATGAAGCAACCTCCTGAATATTCAGTTGAATTCACTGATACAGACTGCAGTATGGGGCTTTGCCAATAACTGCATATTAAAAAGGAGACGGGGGGGGGGAAGACAAACATTAGAAAACCAAAAACCCAACCAATCCCAAAACACAAAAGCTAGGAAGCTACCAGGGCAGAGATCAAAAGTATTATTATAAGATCATTGCTACTGGGCTGAGCCACCCTGGGGCTAAAAAATGCTTCATGCAGATTAGCTATACTTATGAAATATAGTCAGTGTAAGCAAAGAAAAGGATGCAAGATTAAATTTTAGATGGCTTGCTAATATATCCATGCATACATTAATATGTCCTCTATATAACCCCAATTAATTTTGTAACTGCAGGAGAAAACTTCAGACTTCTGTTCCTGACACGTAACAAAGCATCAGCCTCTCACAGTCCTCCACGGCTCTTAAGAGCCTCTGAAATGCAGCATCTTTGCTCTGGAATAACAGCCTGTGCTATGGCACAGCCTCAAATGTTTGTCACACTTCAACAACAGAAATTGAAACAAATTCAGCCTTATCTTGTTTTCTTCCCTATCTGAACTTCACCTCAAACATAGGGTTCTTCCCCAGTAATAGGAATTAAAGATGTTCAGCAGCTCTAGAAAATAAATGGGGTTTCTTATCACAGTTAGTTGATCCCCGCTAAAGCACTAGGATCTATATATACACGGGAGTATCAGGCATGGTAATGCCGAAAGCTGCAGCAACCAGCTTTCCCTGTGTAAGTCTGGTTCCCTGGTAGCTAAAGGTATTTACAACCACATGAGCAGAGGACTTCCCTGCAATTGCTCATTTAAAACAGCTACACGGGCCTGTTGAGTGTATTTCCTAATGTTGTTTTGGAGCTCTGTGCAGCAACCTCTCGAGTTAATCTACAGCTCACGTGATCCACTGCAACATCATGAGAGTCTTGGAGTTTGCTGTTTCCACGGTACCTGTAACCAGTGCATGGCTTAGTATTTTATGCAGTATTTCATAGAAAAAGGAGTCCCAAAACTTTTCAAATTGAGAAATGGAACTTTTGTATCTGAAAAAAAATAAAAAATCAATACAGATTGTTTTTTACATTATTTATCCAAATTGTCTTTAGAACTGAATTTTTATTGAAGTCAATGTTAATTCATGAAATAAATAGCACTTACCTAATCTACTTTTTTAGTCACAAAAATTACTCTTGATGACAGTTTCCAGGAAGCTCAGGCTAAGACATTTTTCACAGGTTAATTAATCATCCAGGCTCATCCTCATCTTTGTTAATTTGTTGGAGAAGCATGGCAACCACTGTAGTGAGGTCTGACTCACACTTGGACAAGGAAGGCTTCGGAGATGACAAAAAAGCTGTTTCATTAAAGGCAGCAAAGGAGCCGTACCAGATTCCAGGAGCTTTCCCAGGAATGGCCTTCCCGCACCCAGGCTGATAAAAAGAAGACTGATAGGAGTGCAAAGGACACTTTACACACTCACCAGAAGATGGAAGTTGAGAAAGAGAGAGATCTGGCTTGGAGCAGAAGCCAAACATCTCTTCCCAACGAGATACAGAGAATCTCAAACAATGGGTAAGATAGGGGCTTTTGCCATCGTCAAGGAAAAAGAACAAATGGAATCCATGTGCTGTGGTGATGGGAGAAGCAAATCTCCTTCTTCTGAAAAGCAATTTGCACAAATGTCAATTAATGTATAACCTTAACTTTGGAGACCACTAAGCAAATGAATTGCCCATTTGCTTCATGTGGAGATGATTTTTCCCTCTCTCCAATGGAAAATCATTCCATCAGTCCTGGCTTTCTAGAAGCTGTCAGCAACCTGCTGAGCTGCAGGACAACACCCTGGGACAGAGGAAAAATAAAAAAGAAGGAATATCCAGAGTGGTTCCTTCCCTTCTACAAAGGCCATCAAAGAGGAGGCAACTGAAGAGGTTTCTGAACTTCCTTGTTTAAAAATATCCTAAGCTAAGGTAATAACAGTAATTTACCTGGCTACTTGTTTTTTCACAACTGCCATTGATGCTTACACTCAAACCTTGCATTAAATGATGAAATGGAGATAGTAGTCGGGATAGCCTGACATTCAGAATGTTCAGGAAACCAAGAGCCTTTCATGGACTTACTTTTAAGCTTATCTAAAGAAAGTGGAATATACTTAAAGCAAAAAGAAATCTGACATCACAATAATACTAATAAGGTTCCTTTAGAAGCCAGAGTTATCATTTATTTAATGAACACTGATTAGCTCTATTCCTCGGAGGAAGGGAAAGAGAGGCACATTTAATTTAGAGACAGAACTTGCATGTCTGAATTTCAGGTATGGTTCTGTTGTATTCAGATTTCCCAACACACCAGGGAATCAGAAGGCATCTAATTTCTAACAAGGCACTTTTACTGAATTAGCACTTTCTAAGCCATATAAGAAAAACCTCCATAGCACGTCACTGAAGCGTTCTAGCTGCAGATCAAAGGATTCTGAGCTTACTGCACCATCTAGTGCCAAACGAGGGAAAGTGCAAGGAAATTATTTTAAACTCATTGCATTACATACTTTCCTTTAACAAATTAATAAAACACAATTTCATCACCTCCGTAAGTTGAAAAGAAAATTTATCATCTTAATATGGCAACTCTCACAAAACTTCTTGAATGTTAGCGTTTTCCAAAATGGTATACAGCCACATAACTGACAACTTCCTTTAAAACATCGGTGTTTGACATTCAAAGTTGCTGAAGCTGTTGAAAATTTTATCTTCTCCACACTAATAAATAGATCAACTTTTAACAGAAGGTTGCAGCTTTCTAAAATGAAGCATTTTCCAGAACTGAGTTGAGTGTATGGGAAATGGTACCGGAAGAAAAGTAGCAGGAAATTGGAAAAGCAAAGTTCATGAAAGAAATCTGAAGTTACAAAAGTAAAAATCACAGGGAAAAGAGTCTAGTTTTCAGCACAACTGTTCTTATTCATTAATATCTCCTGGAAAGAAGTAATCTGGCTAGTGCACACTAGATTTTAGGTACTTGAAATTTAACAAGATATGTCGATATCAGAAAAACTGTTCACATTCCTAAACAGTATATATCATAATCGGTATCTGTGTGTCTCAGAGATTTTCAGAATGGCTGAGGGCCAGATTTCTCATTATTCAGCACACAAAACTAGCGTAAGGTCATTAAAGAAAATTCTCGTAATAAAAACCTTCTGAAGTAACCAATAATGTCAAGCTCCGCTACGATATTTCTGGACTACATCAAACCACCTAATCTGGAATATGAAACTACAGCCAAGTTCTTTAACAATTTGTGCACAGCAAGTTGATATCGAATTTAAGATGCATCTGTTCTATGCAACACAGTACCCTGTCAGGCATTTTGAATCACACACATCTTCAAAAAGATGGGCTGAATCCTTCCATCCTGAGGGTTAGAAAGTCTTTCAAGAATCCCTGGAATGTTTTACTTAGAGATGTACACAAGGGTATAGACAGACCCGTGGTTTCTCTGCCTGAACTTCAACCATCCACAAAACTTGTAACTGTGAGGATGTAAGTCTGTGCTCAAGCTGTCAGTCTGGCTTATGGATGCACACTGAGATGTTCACTGGAAACTTAGGAGCACAGCAGGGTGAAGGTAGCAAGCAGTCTACCTGTACAGACAAGGTATAACACCTATGGCTTCACAGACGGCTGTGGGTACTGGTCAGCTGTGGGGGCTGGGAGCAGCCACCCTGAAGGGTAGTCTTCTGATTGCACGGTCTTTGCAGATTTCTTTCCAAATGAACACAAACATATGAAAACAAGCAATTCTTTCCTCTGCCAAACTCAAGTCGATTAGGAAAAGTGATGCGATTAAGATGGATATGTGGCTTGGCCTTGGGACACTACTTTGGTTCCAAAGCATCTCAATTAGATTATTTTTATGCTCAAACATTTTTTTCTTTTTGGATACTATTTTAAAGATTAAAATATTGGGCAAATCATCCTGTCATCAGGGCATTTTGCAGTCACTAAACACAACAGTGCCTCAAAAGTTCTTTGAGAGGTGCACCTTGCTGCTGCAGACCCTACAGTGAAATTCAGGCAGAGAAATGCAGTCAGGCAGTGACTTAACCCCACTCAGCCAGACAGCCACCCGCTGCGCACGTAATGTACTTGCCGGCTGGGTGGCTGGTCAGACAGACAGTCCTAGTGACACAGGAGGCCCTTGGTAGAAGCAAACTTGTGACTTTCATTTACACACATTTTCCCTTTGCACCAAATGCTCTGACCTGTATTCAGAAAACTGGGGCAGAACGAGTCAACCTTTCCAGTGCAAGCAGCTCTCGGTGGAGTTTCCCGACAGCTTTATCCCACCGCAATTGCCAGTGTCTTCTCACTGCTAAGACACGAGTTGTCAGGCTGTATTTGGACCCCAGCATCTGTTATGTATTCTCAGAGCAGGATTCCAGCAGTTCCACCTCTCATGCAAAGCAACAAAATATTTAAATTGCAGCCATACTTATCCAGCCCATCTTTAAAAAACAGTATTTTTCGTTTCCCTAGGAAGGCATACTATGGGTTGAGAGGCAGTATGCCTCAGATTTAGCATTATTCGGTGCAGCCATGTTTACACAATACTACTGAGAAGAGAGCAGAATACTTAATGACATTAAACCATAGGATGGGAAGTCTATCATTCAAGAAAACAACCAATTCTGATTGGATTTTGGAGTTTGGAATGCTATTTCTCACCTATGTGGAAAACACCGTGACAAAAAGCTTCTGAACAGGGATTTCAGTCAATTCCCAGAAACAAAAGTGAATCCAAAGCAGGTATTTTGCATAGGAAGGGTACTGCAGTGCCATGATCTCTAGCAGAAGGTTTACTCCAGCCTCCTGAGCTAATTCTCTGCCAAAAGGTAAAAGACAGGACATAGACCACAGGAGAAAGAAAGCAGGAACTTCAAAGACATCTGAAGAAATTATTAAATGTAATGAATCTGAAGGAAAGAAGGTAAAGGGACAGAGTCAAAGACAGAAATCCCCAGGCTGAGGAGAGAACTTGCAGAAGACACTGATGCCCAAGAAGAAATATTATATAGCTCCTCTCCTTCTATCACTTCTGAAAAAAGCAGCAGAAAAAAAACCTTTCTCCTGCCACAAGAGAAAATTAGACTGGGAACTGTTTTAAGGCAACACTAGATGTCTGGGGATACCCTTCACCTCACTCCACAATAAGCTTTTTATCACCATTGCTACATTATCAGCTTGGATCATGCAGCCTTATTTGAAAGTCTCCATCTGTGAAGCAAAATATCTATTTTTGACTGTCATGAACAAGAAGCACCACTATAATCTTAATATTCAAGGAGGCTTAGAGAAGCAGGAATGTTTCCCTTCCAGGCAAGAAATTGCTTTGTCTGTGAGTGTCCCCTGAGGTTACAGAGAGGCTACATGGAGGTAATCCTTCCAAATAACTAAGCTGATCTACTTCAGCGTAAGAAGATATATCACTGCTTGATACTGATGGCTTCTGCAGTAGAAGTTAGGTAAGCAACCTGAAAAGCTGCTAAAACATGAAAAGACAAATGACATATGAAGTACACACCAGAACAACAAGAGCAGGGGGCAAAGATTAATTCACATGGCTATTCCATGAAAGCTCAGTGAACACCAGCTGCATTCACATCAATCTTTAATAATCAACATTTCCTTTCACTTGTAACCACACTGTAATCACTCTACTAGGCAAGCGATGCCCATTTCACAGGCTTTGAGCACCAGAAGGAGCAAAGCCCATCTGCCTTGTTTGCTGCTTAGTTAATTGCCCGAATAAAACCATTACACAGAACATCACCACTTCTAGTAAAAAATATTATTTTTTTCCCCTTCCCAGGCCTAGTAGAAAATAAAAACAGGAAAACCATCATGCTCATCACTCCATCCACGCTCCTTTCATTAGAGAAGTTTTAGGAACATCTTCAAACTATTGCAGACTTATTAAAGAGCAAATGTGATTTTCAGAAATGGATTTCTTTTCGGTTAATATACAGGTTCACCATGAACTTCACTTTTTGCCCAACCAAATATATCAGAGGACACCAGACACACATACACAAAAACCTTCTCTATTTCATAAATAGTTGCCTTAGATAACAGAGAGATGTCTCTACATCACTCTGAATTGCAACAAAATCCATAGAAAACAGCAAGTGCTTGAGTACTAAGGATCTGAATACTGGTAAATGAGCTCCCTTTTCAGGCATAACTTATGACTTTGATGTAGCTTTTTGAGAGATGCAAAAACCAGGACTCCATCAGATGGTTACATTTACACTATTTTTTTCAATTTCTTAACAAGTACAATCAGAATGGAAGCCTGCCATTCCAAAATCACGGTGATATTGAGGACCAGAACCTGCATTATTTCTTTCTCAAAGTACAGAAAAAAATGCTCATTTGTCAGGAATGATTTTTGCTCAAGCAAAAATCTCACTCAAAGCTAAAAGCACACATTTCAACACAAAGCTCTGTTAACTAAACCATCACCTGTTACACTACAGCAAGCCTTAAAAACTCAACACAAGACAATCAATTTGGAGTGGTACCCTTCAAAAAGCATCTTGTTTGTTCATATGACAAAATACATTTCCCAGGCACTTCATGCTACACGTTTTCTCATATTTGAGGACCAAAGCCACAGTGAATATCGATCCTACCTTCAAAGGAGAAATGTGTGACTGTAAGACATATCCATGGACATTCTCTATTTGAGACAAGTTCTTCTCTGACACATGAACAAGTTCTGGGCCTCTCACTTCGTGGGTTAATCGAGGCAAAGTATGATCGTGTGGAGCGTCCTCATCTTGATAACGATATTTCTAGAGAAAAAAGATAGCGAGGAAGAACAAATAAGTTTGGAGAAGACAATGTGCATGTATTAATGTAAATATGGGATAACATAAACTATCAGACATTAGACAATATAACCCTTGGATTTCCTAATCTGTTCTGGAAACAATACCTGATTTTTTTTTTAACATTTCATCAAAGAAAGAAAATGTGGTATATCACACTGATACACAAAACTTTCACCATCAGATAGACATCTGAGCAGCATACTGGCAAGGGCTGATAATAAAAAAAAAAAGAAAAAGACATGTTGATTGGCTGAGCTGTAGTGCCAGCTCACACTTCACATCCCCACATTAATAACTGCACTTCTATAGCCTTTCTCCACAAAATATTTGAGTTATTTCTCATGTAGCACCATGTACTCTGATGCTGGAGAGCATACATGCACTTCCACAGAGCCACATTCAAGCAGAAAATTACTTTCCAGTAAAGTTTCTTCCTTACCCTGAACCCTAATTCAGGTGTGAGGTGTTATAACGCCATGCTCCACAGAGAGGCAACATGAGAAAAAAGAGGTAAGCAGCGTGTCCAAGATCCAAAATGAAGCTTGTAACAGTAAGAAATATAACCCTAAAAGTTAAATTAAATGACCAGATCTCTCCCTTAGCTAGAATCCTTTTTAAGAAGGCACCATCCAGTTGGCTGGCAAGCCCAGCTGTGTCTTGTGGTGGGGCCATTGGAGCCAGCTGGGGCTCGCTGGAACTTGCTGTGTTCCACAGAGGGCAGCTCCGACCTCTCTTCACAGAGATGCCTGCAGCCCCCCCACTGCCAAAGCCTTGCCTTTTATACGTGACGCACATACACCCCGCTCTTTTGAGGGAGAAGACTGCTGAACGGGTCCTGTGGGGAGTATGAATTGACATGGGGTAACACAGTGGTGGGGGATGAGACGTTACAGCAAGGAGCAGGAGCAGAGCAGAGTATAAAGCAGAGGGGAGTTCATAGGTTTTTGGCAATAAGAGAGGGGCAGATAGTGTCATTGTAAATGCCATTTTCAGCTGATAGGTATATGCTAACATATTGGAATGAGCAAAATCAAAGACTAAATAAAAGATTAAATCAAAGATTATGACTTATTTGGATGGCCATATAAGAAAAATATGAAGTTTTAAGTTCAGGTACGCTCACAAGGACATTGCGAAGCAGACCTCTCTGCTGCTCCTGCATGTCACTTTGGCTGCTCAGCTCTGGGGTGTTACTTCATTTGCTCATCCCTCCAAAGGAAATCATCCCAGTTTATTCCTGCTTTCACTCTCAGGTATGGAAATGTCTCAAGAGTTGCCAATTATTTTCAGAATACACAAGTGACATGAGTTATTCTCTTCTTCTTTTCTGGGATATGCCTGCAATCCTTTACATATTCACTTTTCAGATAACATAATTAATGAATACATAAAATGACTAGCACCAGACAAGTATTATTTGGGCAAGAAGCCATCAGTCTAATAGATGGTACTCCAACCAATGTCACATTTAAGGCTTGGCACATAGATAATTTAAGCCCCAAGCAATCAATTATTTTTTTAATCCAGTGAGTACTCTTTCAGAAAAGATGACTACTCAGAGACACCCCCTTTAAAATGAGTCATTTGCTAAACCATGGTTAGGAGAAATAACTGCAGAATGCCAGAGTCATCTCATCTCCCCAGGAAATGGTAAAATGAAAATGTCCAGTGACAGCTTTCCAAAGAGACAAGAGTGCAGTGGCAGAAGCCGTATAAGCTTTGTCATAGGAACATAGAATCATAAAATCATTTAGGTTGGAAAGGACCTTTAAGATCATCAAGTCCAACCGTTAACCCAAGACTGCCAAGTCCACCACTAAACCATGTCCCTAAGCACAATGTTTACATGTCTTTTAAATACCCCTAGGGATGGTGACTCCACCACCTCTCTGGGCAGCCTGTTCCAGTGCCTGACCACTCTTTCAGGGAAGAAATTTTGCCTAATATCCAATCTAGACCTCCCCTGACGCAGCTTGAAGCCATTTCCTCTCATTCTATCACGAACAAGTTGGTGAAGAACAACTCGGGAGAACAGACCAACACCCACCTCGCTACAACCTCCTTTCAGGTAGTTGTAGAGAGCGAGAAGGTCTCTCCTCAGCCTCCTCTTCTCCAGGCTAAACAACCCCAGCTCCCTCAGCCGCTCCTCATAGCATTTGTTCTCCAGACCCTTCCCCAGCTTTGTTGCCCTTCTCTGGACACGCTCCAGACCCTCAATGGCCCTCTTGTACTGAGGGGCCCAAAACTGAACACAGGATTTGAGGTGTGGCCTCACCAGTGCCGAGCACAGGGGCACCATCCCTGCCCTGCTCCTGCTGGCCAC
>VZTV01078110.1:29516-44287 GCA_013400875.1 Anhinga rufa
AAAAAAAGGAAGTGGGAAGTCATAATACAAGTTACAATAGCCAGACTGCTGCACTGGCATAGAAATGCAGATGTTCTTACAACCTACCTTTGACAGATTGTCAGTGAATTAAGATAGCTGGGAATTCGTCATTCAATTTTGGGCCAGAGAACTGTTTTTTACAGTAGTCCTCAGTATTTTTTTGTAGTTACCATTGTTTTGCTTTGCAGAAAATGCAAACAGAACATTTCATTTTAGATCAACTCAAATTGACCTGCGTCCTGAGCTGCTGAATGTGGTCCTACTGGTGCTGCCTTTTAAAAACACATGTCCCTGTTCTTCTCTGCATGGTTTTTTGGCTGGACCACACTCCAATACATCACACTTTACTACTGCTTGCAATAGGAGGGCTGGAAAAGGAGGGAGCAAAGTGTGTTACAGGAGTCAGGAGGCTCTACAACATCCTCTGAAATAAGAGCAGCCAGTGAATCCCAGTCTAAAGAAGATCTCAACCTACAAGGAGACACCCTGCCATGTGCAAAAGACACAGAGGCAAAAAAGCGATGTCGCTTTTCACTCAGCTGAAGCTTAGTAGATACAGCTGATAGATATTAATGGTGGAAAAAAGGGACTGTAACATACCATGAGATGGTAAAGCATTCATGAGTGGATATTGCTCCCAATCTCTTTTCAAAGCCAGTCTGTTAAAAATTCTCTGGCTAGCATAATATGTTTTGTCAAAGGAAACAATAGCAATACTACTCGGTTTAGCTCTTACACATCAGAATTTCAAGTTTTGAATACAATTTCTGTATTACAGTCCTCCTCAGGAGGGGCATAATGCTGCACCTTAGAAGCTGCGGGTCTTCATATAACCCATATAACTTAGAGACCACAGGGAAAGGAATTTCTGCAGAATATTTCCCACGAGACAATGACCTTTTACAGATCCAGTTGTCCCATTGCAATCTGGGAATAGACAAGGTATGCAACTGGGTCCCAGTGCTTTCTGCTTCTTATCCCTCGTTCACTTGCCTTTTCCCTCAACCTAGGATTTGAGCTGCTTTGCAACTCCCACACAGATTGACCTGTAATTTCCAGGCAGAACTAACCACTGCTAGTCATCTGCTGCAACCTTGACGTGGGAGCTACCTTTGAACAGGTCAAGCATCACCCCCCTTCTACGTGGTATTAGGTCCAGAAATCAATACACTGGATTTGCTCACAGTTTTAGCAAAAGCAAGATCTAAAACCATAATGGACTCGGTCCGTTTAGACAAAAGTTTATCGTGCAAAGTCCCATTAAAGAAATGCTAGTACCACCTTCTCTCACTTTTGTGCTCAGTTTTTCCAGTGGTCTTCAGTGTGTTGAATTTACTGGAACTGCTCTCCAAAGGCAGCAAATTTCAATGTCATATAGATGAGTATCTTGAGAAAACAAACTTTACAATTTGCACACACAAGTCCTTGGGCATTCATCCAATCATGAGTAGAAATAATGTTACTCATCTAACTGATTGCAAATGAGCAGCACAGCTTGAATTCTGAATATTTGCAATCAATCTATAGAGTAAAAAGAGAAAAAATACTCTTCTCATTATATAAAATGGAAGAAATCACAATCTGCTTGCCAAGCCTGTGGAAGTAGATTAAGAAGCTTAAATCATTGAATAATTATACTTATTGTGAATGACTTGCTCTTTTGCTTATCAAGTAGATTTCTAACAAGCTTGTCACTATATCACAGCAATACCTTCTATCCAAGAAGCCCAAAGAGCTTTACAAGTGGCAGTCAAGTCTGATAGCATCCTGTTGAAAAAAGTATGTGCATCATCTAAAGGTGGGTAAAATTAGGCACAGAAATACGACAACTTGCTCAAGGTCACAAGGAGAATCAATTAATTAAGCAGTGGTAGAACCTAGGATATTTTTCTAGTCTGCTCTTCTTAGCCAAAGACCTAGTGCAACTACACTGACTTTAATAGTAATAATTATTATTATTTAAAAGTAAGGTTGTAGATTAGCTGCTGCCATCCTAATTTCTTTTTAATTTTTTAGTGCTTTACCCCCCACAAATGTTCCAGGAGACATGAGACTTTCTAAGGTCAGGAATTCGGTTTTTCTCTGTGTCAGTGTAGTAGCTAGCAGTGCTTTGTGTAATTTATATTGTGCTATCTCTGAGAAACACAGTGATTTTTAGAAAACAAGAGATTTTCTGTAAGAACCAAATTGTTTCACTGAAGGAACACTATCAGCAACGGATACTAAGAATTTGCATAGCTATTCCATTCAGTACAACAAGAAGCTCCCTTTTTTTCGGGGGGGGGCGGGAGGCAAATACATGATTTCTTCTCTCAGTTTAGTGAAACTGGCAGTATTTTGCCCATAATAGGGAATATATGCCCAGTTTTTTAAAAAATGCAAGTACAATACAGTGGACAAAATATATTAACCAGTTTTTTGAAACCCTAAATCATTTTATTTTTCATAATGAAGAAGTGAAATGTGCATTAGCCAAAGTACCTCTTCCTTGTATTAGCTGGACGTAGTTGCACCTTTCGTTCACAAGATGGCACAATAACCATCGAGTTAAAGCATATTCTCACAGAACTGTTGCAGGAAAAAAAACCAAACCCTAGCTATGCAATGTCAAAAAACTTCAAAGGATTTTTACTTTGAACTGACCTGGTACAACATTATTTTAAAAAGACGGCAATCTGTTATAGTAAGTACATATAATACACAAAGCTGGAAGCTGGAGAAAAGTCTAACAGTTCATATAAGCACCAAAAGTTACAAGCAAGTAGGAACCTATCGGTTTTTGCATGCTTTAGCATGAACAAAACCACTATGTATTGACAAGATTGAGCCTAGCCCAGAACGCTGCATTCCTCAAGGAATTCTAAATCCTAATTAAAACCGCCTGCATGCAAATCTGTACCATGAGGTATTCAGCTCCATATGCTGCATCGCATTTTGGACCTGTTAACAGCATCAGTTTAGCCCTCTGGAGGTTGCTACTTGCTATCCAATAATTTAAAATAGATTTTTAACTTGAAGTACCAGTGTAAAAAAAGATACTCTAAGCAGGCGGCTTTGCTAGTATTAAATGGTGAATGTGGCTGCAGACTATAAAATCAGTAACTTAAAAAAAAAAAAAAGTCCAGCTAATAGTGATTGTTTATCTAAGCAGAGCAAAGGAAAGACGTGGGTGAAACCATACAGTTTATCAACATCAGGCTGTAGCCATCTCTCCATCCCTTTGTCCTGCAATAACTTCACTTGAATACTACTTTTTATTGTTTTCAACTATTCCCCACAAAATATTTTTTTCTGATCTATCCATGTTCCCACAGCCACTATAGAAGTCTTCATGCCTCATTAGCTCCCTCCTTCATGCCTCCTTTCCCCCTGCAGGTCCCTGCACATCCCTGGAAGCACCATGTCCCCACTCCCAATCCCTGATCCCTCCAATTCTGCTGCTGCAGTCACCCAGTGTGGAAGCATCAAGCCTCACGAATTCTCCTTTTCCACCCCTTGCCTGATCTGAAGAACAGCTTCTGGCACGGGGCAGCTGTGCTGAGATTACTACTGAGCATTTGGAGAGACAGGGCTTGCAAATGCCGCCAGTCGCTGTGTCTCAGTTTCCCTGCCAATAAATAAGCCTGTGGTGGGAATGCATCATGGCAAAAAACCGCCCTGGTTTTATATCAGAAGATTAAGAAGTAATCATGTAATGTAAGAAATAAATAATATATTATTATTGCCTGAAACAAATGATACAGAGAAACAAACAAAAATCACAGAACAAATGGCTTGCCCCTCATATGTTTTCTGTACCAAAAATACAGATTTTAATTTAGTCCAGCTTTGCTCAGCACACGACACAGCAAGCCTTTTGTGTTTTGCAGCTGAAAGCTTCTCCCCAGTCTTCACACTTGGGTGCCCTACTTAGTTAAATTTATATAAAAAATAGGACTCCTCTTCCTAGTGCACACTGCTAGTGACTTCTTCACAGTTATCTAACTATCAAAAATGTAAAAATGTAAGTTATTTGTATTGCATGTATCTATGTACTGACTTAACAGCTTTAACTATATATTTTTATTATATTATTTCCCAATGCCCTTCTGAGCATCAGTCAATAGGCTAGCACCTACTGAGTTACTCCAGAGGATAACCAAGATTGTCCTCTAACTCTGTTTCTTAGTCCTCATGGGTCTTGAATAGATGTCGTTGCGGTGGGCTTTTTGGCCTCTCAAGCCTGCCCAGTTTCATAGTTGTAATTCAGGGCGCTGCCTGGCTACAGTAGCACCTGCTGGTGGTCACTGTGGAGAACCTGCAGATCGAAGGGATGCACTGAGACTGTGCTAATTCCAGTGTTAACTGTACTTCCCCAAAAGGTCCCACTGAAGGGGGTCTCTAGGGAGGGGTGGCCTCTGGGGATAGTCTCTAGTGCTGTAGCCTTTCCTATGATGCCCATGAGTTCATCTTATGCCCAAGTATCTCATGCGACCTCTGGGTATAGTTTTTCCTAGCAGTGCTTGGCATGGGTGGTTCTCCCTCTCCTGCATGTCTCCCCTGTGCAGCCCTGGTCCCCCACCTGGCTCCCTTACTGGTACTTAGCTGACTTGAGATTTTTCTAAAAAACAGAAGGAATAGAAAAAACATCAAAACGGGACTGGAGCAAATGGGGATGAAGACCAAAGCTCAGGTGGTAAAAAGACAAAAGACAGAGAAGACAGAGAGCATCTGTTGCTGCTCTGGTGCTGAAAAATACTTGTGAAACCCCTAGGGAAAGCATTTTGTTATCTCCTTCCGGGAGCAGTTTGCACAGCAATAGCTGCTCCCAGCAATTACTCAAGTGGCAGAAGCCTGTGGCTCTGAAGGCCTTGCCCCATGCTAGGTTGTGTAGACTTTCCATATAGGGCTGTGGAGAGTCATTTTAAAATTTGACCTGTTCACTGCTCACACATTCCTGTCTCCCAGACTTCTCAAATATGTGTTCCCATTGATACCCTTGCTTTTTCTGCAGTCCCAGGTCTAAATGAAATCTAAGAGGAGAACTAGACCCTGCTTTTCTTAAATTAAGACTCAGTTCATAGGTTGAAAGAAAGATAAATCCACAGAGTAATGTGCTCAACAGTCAAGGAAATATTTCCTCATGAACCTATCGCATTCACTGTGCAGACAGGAGAGTCCTTTGGAAATTAACTGTGTCTTGAAAGACTCAAGAATTGTGTGTCTGTGGGATTCCAGTATCAATTCCTACAGAAACTGGAGAATACTGGACAAAGCCTGAGAGCATCCTTTTGCTTCATGTAGCCTAAGACAGACGAATGCTGTTGCACATAACTGTTTCTATTCTTGCTTTTGCCACAGAAATCTCATGCAACACTAGGCATTTCACAAAACCAAAGCTTCCACAGGTGTAGAACTGAGACGTTCCTCACTTTGAAAGGTCTCAGTAGACACAGATGGCCAGTTTTTGCAGAAGTGCTGAGTATCAGCAGGGGGAGTTGGGTTTTGTAGAGAAAAAATGCAATAGAATCCTGTGCGCTCCAAGAAGTCAGTCTAAAGTGGGATTGGTATCAGACCTAAAACTTCTGGTATAAGCAGGTCAGACAGGTTCCCTTGCTAATAACTGGATCATCATAATATTATTTGTATATTTGTCAAAGAATACTCACTGAAGGCACTTTTTCTCTCATTTTTTTTTCTAACTTGGACTGAAGACAGCTTAGGATTTAAGCATTTTGAATGAGATTAATTTCATTCTTGATGTTGCAAACTGGACACAGAAACTAGTGGACTTATTTAATCTTAATTGCTTTCTTAAACAAGTAAAAGTTCTAATAACATGGGGATATTAGAATCATAGTATCATAGAATCATTAAGGTTCGAAAAGACTTCTAGAATCATCAAGTCCATCTGTCAACCCAACACCACCATGCCTCCTAAACCATGTCCTGAAGTGCCACATCTACACATTTTTTTGAACATATTTGTGAAAATAAATTCATTAATGTTTATGAGGTACTTGGATACTGTGATCAGGCTTGGTATAACAGGAAAATCAATTAAAAAAAATAATTCTGTAAATGGAACACAGTTCGAACTGCATGGATTAAACAGTGCTTGGAGACATATGTTGGAAGTAAAATGCCATATGAAGTACCACTCCACATGACTGAAAGAAGCAGAGGGCTAGTGAAAACAAAAATAACTGTAATTAAAAATGTATTTGAGTTATACTATAACACTACGTTACAATATATGGCCACAGAGGGCCTGCAATAAAATTGCTTAGATCGTCTTAATTCTTGCATTTCCTAAATCTGAGTGGTTAACTTTATAACCCTGCCATCCCTTATCTGTTCTTTGAACACAATGTATACACATAAAAAACCTCATAAACTTTAATAGCATCCCTGCTTCTTCTACTGTGAAGAAGGTATAGAGATAAGTACTGAATTTTTCAGTGTTTGTGGAAAACTGGTTCTTCTGAAATAAAAATATAAATGTTCTGTGTGCATAAACTTGAAAAATAATCTCGCTGTTGTCACTCTGGTGAACCCAGACCATTAGCTCTGAAGATAAGGTTAATTTTGTACCAAACCAATTTTTGGTGGTGCTGGAAAAGTTATTAGAAGTCTTAAATATCTATTATTTTCTCAGTCCCCTCTTTTAAAAGCTATGATGTTTTACTAACAAAAGGATGGATTTAGTATGTTTTCACTAGGTGTTCAATAGGCCAGCGAAATACATTTGTGTCAGGTGAATTTGCACGTGCTTGATACCCGTAAGAATCAAAATCAATATTTCTAAAACAGGGCACTTACTGAAAAAGCAGCTTTACACCTTTCAGTCTTACTCCTTCTACAGCCTTTCAGTACTGCCTAATTGTGGCAAAATACTCTGCACTTTCAGATGCTTTAATAAATCCCTAGTTATGGTGTAAGTGAGCAAATCAGCTGCCACTATAAACAGAATACAGAGAAACATGAAGCTGATCTATGAACAAGGGCATATTTGCTTTACTGAGGCTATCCCCAGAATCACTATTTCCACCTTTTCACCTCTCCACAGTCAGCCTGGTTCCTGATCTAAGGAGTTTATGGTTTCAGGGGAAGCTCCTTCACCTCACTGATCTGATGGCAACGCATCAAGGGGCATCAAGGTCAGGGACTGGGCAAGAAGAGAGTTATCCATTAAACTGCACTACCTACAGGTACACTGAGTTTAATGTAGTGGGAAAATCTCTTGGGCTTACAACCTTTGAGCCCACAGAGGGAATGAATCCACCACTCCTTGGGCCATACCTTACCTGAAATGAAGGATCTTAGCATAATCTCTATTTATTCTATTTAAAAATAAACTAACAAATGTATTACAATTTGTGCTTGCAGCCCAGAAAGCCAGCCGTGCCCTGGGCTGCATCCCCAGCAGCGTGGGCAGCAGGGCGAGGGAGGGGATTCTGCCCCTCTGCTCCGCTCTGGTGAGACCCCACCTGCAGTGCTGCGTCCAGCTCTGGAGCCCCCAGCACAGACAGGACATGGACCTGCTGGAGCGGGGCCAGAGGAGGCCACGAAGATGCTCAGGGGGCTGGAGCACCTCTCCTATGGAGACAGGCTGAGAGAGCTGGGGGTGTTCAGCCTGGAGAAGAGAAGGCTGTGGGGAGACCTTATTGCGGCCTTCCAGTACTTAAAGGGGGACTATAGGGAAGATGGGGACGATCTCTTTAGCAAGGCCTGTTGTGACAGGACAAGGGGTAATGGTTTTAAACTAAAGGAGGGCAGGTTTAGACCGGATATAAGAAAGAAATGTTTTACACTGAGGGTGGTGAGACACTGGCCCAGGTTGCCCAGAGAGGTGGTTGATGCCCCATCCCTGGAAACATTCAAGGTCAGGTTGGATGGGGCTCTGAGCAACCTGGTCTAGTTGAAGATGTCCCTGCTCACTGCAGGGGGTTGGGCTAGATGACCTCTAAAGGTCCCTTCCAACCCAAACCGTTCTATGATTCTATGATTCCACCTGCACTTTCTGAAGGGCCAAGCAAGCCTGCCAGCACAACCTTCCTTAGTTTTTCAATTCCCACGGGGCTTAGCCTGAACCAAAGCAATGAGTGGGTGATGGTGAGTAGAACAGCAGGTAGCTAGCAAAATTGCAGGAAACAAAGGGATATATGCACAGATTTCTACTATCTGTAGAACTGCTTTTAGACCTAGGCACCTAAAATTTGCCTTTGTCTTATTCGGACAGGTAAGCATTTTTCACAGTTGAGTTTAAATGTGAAAATCAGCCAGTAATTCCTCTGCTGGATGGAGACAATGATTCTCTGTTGGGGCTATTGTTATTTTGGGATCTCCTTCCATAGTCATGTTGGAAGAATAGGCATATTTTTTATCTTTAAGTGATTTGAGCACTCACATTTTAAATAAGCCAACTGGGCTCTCAGTCTCTGCAAACATAAGCTAGAGTCCATGCCTAAATGCTCAGGCACTTGTTTTGTATCATGTTATACTGTATATCTGGCAGGGTTAGTAATGTCTGAGAAGTTCTTTAGAGCTGAAAAATGCTATAAAAATTCAAATTTATATTATATGGCATAGAAGACTCTCTGGGCACCAGACAATGATTTAGATGGAAATTCATTTCCAGTCCATTGGATTTTCTTGAAGATCAAGATTCTACATACCTTAACCTGGACACTTCAAACTTTATTGCTTTTGAAAGTTATCACCTGATTCTTCTGTTGGATACAACTGTTATGTCTCACTGTTGTGTCTGCCTATCATTAACAACAAATTTCTTTCTTGCAGACTGACCTTACCAATGTTCAAAGCCACCCTTCGTTGCAATAACGTTAGCTTAATTAAAAGGTTAAACCCCTACTACATTCACTAAGAATCCCTATTTGAAAAAGTCTGGATTTTTTTCAATTTCTTTATGTTTTCAGATGAAGGAAGTAAATGTCTTGTATAAAATATTATGAAGAATATAAAATCTGAATTCCTTTGGTTTTAATGACCAGCTTTCAGGAAGGCTACATAAATGACTGTCAGCTGAATAACAATGTCATGGTACATTTTCTGTTGTTCTTAATTATTAGAAAATGAGGACAAAGCAAAACCAATCCTGGTTAAAATTAGATTCAGCCCAGATCATAAGGCAATCATGAGGCACTGTTAACTTTGAAATGAAAGACATTATTATAAAATGATACCCAAAACAAAACTCACAGACAATCCCAGGCAAATAGCTTGGTCTAGACACAGCAGTTTTATTATTAGGCAGAGAGGTTTTTTAAGTCCTGACCCAACAAATGGATTGATTGATTGTATAAATAAATATTTCCAGAGCTTTATACATGCAGTGGGCCAAATCCTCAGATCTGCAAAATCCATCTGGGAATATGGCCTATTTAGAGCTATTTGACTGTTCATTTTCCATCTTTTTTAGTACTTGACTAAGTGCTAGGTGGATAACCAAAGACCTATCTCTCTGTATGTTTTCTGATGAAGCTGCAATGTAAACTCCCCAAAATAAAAGTTCTTTTGTAAATACCATATCTTTTTCTCTACATAAACCATCTTTACAAAAGCAGGCAAGTCACTCTCCATTTTCTGTCAATCCTCTGTTACTCAACTGGTAATACCAGCAAGGAAAACCATTTACTGAGTCTGGAACTGTGATTTTCTGCTGAGGAAAAGAAATGCTCCCTGCAAACCAAACTGAGAGCTACAGCTCATTTTTATCTTGACAATGAGAAAGTGAGCATGACTTTAACTTGTTGACCTTTGTTGCAGTTGGATCACTAATCTAAAAGTCAGTGGCTATATATATATATAACATTATTCACATCAAACTATCATGTATAGAGTGGAAAAAACATATATTACTATTTATAAAACTTCTCTGCATGAGCAAAGTTCTGCAAACATTAATCACAACTGTGTGAATGACTATCCACATGAAGGAAAATGCACCTTTTTGAGTGATTCATCTCATCTCTGCTCCTCAGGAAGGTGTGGACTGCTCTTTGATGGTGCCATGTGCATGACACTAACTGCCCAAAAGCTGAGATATTGGCACTGGTGAACCTCACCCAGAAGCTCCTCTGACTCTCAGACCTTGAGATAAACAGTGGATGTCTGCTCCCCCTTGGGAGGTGTGTTTATTTTTCAGCATAGTGACTGGGCATTTTGTCCTAATTGCTACGTGACTCAACCAAAGTGAAAATTGCCTATGTGGGCATTGCCACAGCTTGTTGTGAGCGTACATCTGTATTTTTGAAAGCTGATAATCTCCAGGTGGTGTTAAATTAGCCCGGTTCTTCTGCAGCTCCCTTGAAAAGGGCTGTGCCATCTAATTTCCCTTGCAACCATGAAAACTGTTAGACTCAGTGTTGAACATAGCGTTAGTCAAATCCCAGATGACACTAATATTTTGGCCCTATATGTCCAGGTTCTCATAGCTACTTTTCAGTTTTATTAGCTTTTTAAATTGTGGCCTTATTAACTTTTTAAACCACCAAATTGATGATTAAATGGCACAGCAGGAAATGTTTTGAAAAGTTTCTTTTACAGATGATTAACTAGTGTTATGACGTGCTCTAGTTGTCTGAACAAATGTAGGATGGTATCTCACCTTTCTACTGACTGTTCTTAATTTTTTTTAAATATCACTACAATAGTGAAATATCTAGAAACACAGGATCTCAGCACTTTATCTTCTTAAACTTTCCAACAAATGGAAGTGTCATGGAACCACTGTAAAAATGTTTCCTTCATTTCTTATTTCACTGCATTTACAACAAAATTCAGTACAAATTTATCTCTCAAAAAGCTTGATGAATCAGACCCCTAAAATAGATAAAATTATCAGGACAAAGTCTATTCTCAAAGCTTCTGAAGTACTTTATTGGAGTCAATGTTTTCCAAGTGAAGTGCATTCAATTGTTGTACCAAAATTTCTGAAGTGTTTTAGTTATTATGCTTATTGTGTGAAAATTTGCAGTTGTTGAGTTCCTCCCACCTCACCAACTTTCACACATCAGTGCAGCTCATTTGCAAGTCAGATGTCTGCATTTTCCAACACCCTTGTATGCTTTCTGGCAACTCTCTCTATGTTATCAGAGTTGACCTGCCTCTGCAATAGTTTGAACACCTGCAATTTAGATACATGTTTCCAAGCTATACTAGCTAGTGTCATATGCTTAAGTGGCTAATCAGGTATTCTGGACCCATTCTGTTCCTTGTTCCAGCTTCAGAATGCTTCATAGTTCTTAGAGATACTTTTATGTAAAAAACACTGTCTTGGAAGGGACTATATGAGGCACATATTTAGAGTTCTATACAAAAAACATGGAGGCCTTGCTTTGTATACTATAAATCTGAAGTTGCAAAAGGTGCCATTGCCAGGTTTCTTCTTTAAATTTATTTTAAAATAAACCAAAGATAAAAGGGTAGCCCTTTCTTTCAAAACAGGAATACTTAAAGTGAGTTTATATCTGACATTTCTATCCTGTCACATCTTTGTTTATTTTTATATGTTTGCTGTCTTTCTAGGATATATCAGAAATGAGTATTTGGTCCTCATCACTAGGATGTGGAATTTAGTTTACTTGTTATCAGTAAGAAAATGTAGTCAGAAAACTCCCAAAACACCATGAAAAGGATAAAAACCAAAACGTATCCCAAGTGGAATTAATGTTAATATCTGTATTTATTTATACCACTACCCACAGCGGTTTCACATAGAATTCTACTATTTTCAAAACTGCTCAAGTTGCTTTCATAGTGAATCAGATGAGGAATTTCCTTGAAAAAAAAAAACAGCTAAAGAAAATCAACGTATCAGTCAACTGCTTTCCTTCAGTTGGAGTGCCAGTTTTTAAAATAATATTAGAAGCTAACACATAATGCAAAATAAACCTAAAAGGAAGATTTGAAATACAATATTTTGTTTGCTTGCAAATGTGTTTTAATTATTTTTAAGACAGTTAATGAAGATGAATACATTCCCATGAAACATTTCCAAAAGGAATGTTATCACAATAGTTTCAGCTGAAAGTTGCATTGAATCACATAAGCATCCAACATATATACATATTCACAAAAATTTCATGTTCTGTTTACTCCCTGCCCCCAAACAAGAGCTTGTTTTATAAATATTTTAATCCAAAATCCCTTTAATGTGCTATTTTTATATTTCTGTACATTAAAATTGTAGAAAAAGAAGGCTTAGAAGAGAGAACAATACTATTCATTAGACCTGAAGGTTAAGAAGGGATAACCATATAATTTATTAGAGCTTTAAAATAGCTAAAAAGAAAAAAATGGGCAAGCATTTGGGCACACAGTGTCTACTTTTAAGTTAAATGTGTTTCTGTCTTTAGACATTCCTAATCTGTCTGCCAATTAAGTCCCCAAAACAGAATTATGAACAAAACAAAACAAAACAAAACAAAAAAGGAGTTCAGGGATGATGTTAAAACTCCCATTTCCCTTAAGGATGAGGGAATTCATAGGTATCCTAAAAGTGCAACTGCCTATTGCAGAATTTCTTGAACCTCTCTCTGATCTCTTCTGCAATCCCTTATATTTCCAAGTTTCAAAAGAATTTTAAAGAGGGGCTAAATTATTTCTAAGTTAGTTAAGCTACCTACAGCTCATTAAGTGGAGAAATTCAGCACACACATCTGGTCTTAAGAATCACTCTATTTCTTTAGCTTTATCACTTCCAGTGAAATTCACTTCACAAAATTTGACAAGTCTAAGGTGAGATGCACAGGGTTAACAGTTAAGGATTTGCATTCATCCCTTTGTGTGAGATGCTTTGCAAAAGCCATCATAGTGACAATTAATTTAAANAAATAACATTAAATATTCAGTGAACCCAATTCCCTCTCCCTGTATAAATGGCCATTTTAGCTGAGGACTAATAACACAAGTGGTGAGCTGAATATTGATGTCAGATCTTTTCTTCCGGATATGCAGAAACCACCGAATGCAGAACTTCCTTCTCCTGCAGAAAATATGTTCTTAATTTCCTGAGCTTCATTAGAAAGTCCCCAGATAGTGCTGTGTCCAGCAAGTATACCCATTTGTGATCAACGTCATTTGAATGAATGATCACTGCTAATGGAGGGAGGTTTCCTGTGCTCTCAATGCTCTTACATTCACGGATGAGTTATGCTGCTTTCTGCCCTGCTCCAGCCCTGCAGCACTGCCTGAGATGTCTCCAAGAGTTGCAAAAATCACTGGGCGGAACCAGACCTAGAAAGGGAGCGGGGATGGAAGACTTCCCCCAGCAAATAAAGGAGGGAGAGGGGGTTGAATATTTTTGAGTTCTGCGTCAGCAGCACAGACTACCTGAACAGTTAGGGAAGAAAATCATCAGACAGCAAGCAAAAAAAGGCCAGAAATTTCACACACACGTGAGTGGCCAAAGAGAGTTCAAAAATGAAAAAACAGATAACATTCAAGTCCCTTTTATTCAATACACTCTTTCATAAACAAGTCATGATTTTGTGGCGAGATGGAGGAATTTGCAACTCTCGGGAATGTTGATATGTATAATTTCAGTAACAAACCCTGAGGAGGCTGGGGAGCTGCAGAAGGAAAGCAAGGGCTTGAAAAATTGAAATATGTCAACATTGTATGTAGACATAGGAACAGAAGGAAATGAAACTACCAGTACTGAAAATGCCTTTGTCAGCTGTGAGAACTGGGGCGATAGATATAAAAAATGACCATTGATGGAACAGCCAAGGTCAGCAAGGCCCATGATCAGTGTACATAATATTGCCAAAATAGCAAGAGTGAGTTTGTCTTTTTAAGCAAATATTATGGCTCCAACTTATAGTACTGTGATACGAGGTTTATAACAGAACTGGTGTCAGTGAGTACATGTACACAAATATATATGCACAATATGATATAATGTAAGCAAAGTTGTCAGCCTCAGCTTGCGCTGGAACACCTGTATAGACATTGGTAATAAACAGCACTAAAAAAGGCTTTAAAGGGATGTCAGTAAATTTGTCTTACTGAATTTGAAATGAAAAGTCATTGGGAATGTCAGCTGCAACTTTTCTGTGTTTCTTGGTGCTTTATAATTTCTTGGGCAGGGAGAAGACTATGCTGTTATAGCAAAAATAGTTTCACTGAGACATTAAAAGTGTCCTTTATAGGGAAGAAGAATGCTGTTATGGCAAAAATTAAAGCACTGAGTATGTGGTTTATTCCAAAGATTCCTACTAGCTAAGTGGGATCAAAATGACCAAATGTACTAACTTTATTCATATAGAAATATATTTCACTTCATGATGAAAAGTTCCCTTATCACTTTGGTGATGAGACTGAGAATTACTAACATTACTCCAAGGATTTTGTAAACAGAGTCTTTACATGAAATAAGATACTGTAAACATAATTTTACTTTATATCTGTGACAGGCCTAAATCCACACCTCCATTTTCCATTGCACATTTCTGTTATTATCAATGGTATTTATTACAAATTTTCTCTGGGACACTGATATACGATGGGTCTGACAGGTTTGTAGATATCAGAAGCAGCAGTAGAATAAGCACCCTTCTTACTGTAAGTAAACTGTCTGGCAGGAAAAGCAGCCTCTCCAAAATAAATGCTTTTTTTAACAGAAATTATTTCTGTAAACCAGCATCTTACTTCTGTCCATAACCTTGGCTCATCTGTTCATGTTTTCCACTATGAGAAGAACAGATATTATTTAGGGGTCAGTCTGGATTAACCAACAGTATTTA